>UYYF01004550.1:12506-54831 GCA_900618365.1 Thelazia callipaeda
CCAAAATTAGTCGCCGAGTAAGCCATTTATAGCCTGCAAGTCTTTTTACCAGCAATATTAATAGTTATTGTTCTAATTATAAGTATTATTTGCTATCGTATATTTTGCTTTATAATGTATCCACTATAAATGTAAATAAATTGAAATGGAAAACGCGTAGTATGCAAGTGATCCAGATGGATATGATAGTAGTTTAGTATATTAATATACTGAAGTGATATAATTAATTTATACGTTATCTTAATCAGTTTGAGAATTTATTGATTATTTATTATTAAGTTTTTAAATTTATTCATTAGTTACTTATCCAATTAGCTTGCAGTAGCAAAGTTATAATTGGCGGTAATAAAAGTGCAAATAAGCAGAATTTTTACAATTTACTTGGACTTTTAGAATAGATTTTATAATATGAAAAAAGTTGGCTAAGAATAAAGCAAAGTATTTTAAAGATTGCAATTATTGTATGAAAAGTTATTCGGATTCTGCTAATTTGGGTGATACAAAATAGTAAAAGCGAAGAAGACAAACCGCGAGCAGCAAGATACTCATCCAAATTAACTGAGTCTTCCAATGTATATTTACCAAAAAATATGCTCGGTAGTTTTTGATGTTCAGCTGTAGTACAAAAGTGAATTTGAGATGATAAAAGCAACAACAATAGCCATCGAAAACTTGAATTCATAGAATTAAGAATGACCTGAAGGAAAGAACTTGAATTCAAATCTTTTAGTCCTTCCACTTTCATTGTAGAAAAGGAATTAATTATATTAATGATAAAAGTAGTAAAGTAATACAAACTATGAAGGGACTTTGGGAAAAAATATTTAAATATTTCAGATCTAAGCAACTACAATCCCGGAAAATTGTGCACAATTACAAATAATATAGTAAATTTTCGTTGCATTTGGATAAAATATTTATGTAAAGTTATGACCTCATAGTACTGAACTTCAAAAAATTTAAAAAAGTTAATCTGATAAAAAGATAATTTAAGGGATTAGATTGATCAGTGTAACTGGTCTATTAGATGCATAACAGATATATCAACCTCGTAAACTAATTTCTGTGAGAAATATAATATTACAGGAGCAATTTTTTAATATTTTTTGTCATTTTCAGAAATATTTTTGCAAAAATATTATGAATCAAAATTGGTTTTTTCCTGAAATCAACCACTGAACAATGCAAGAATATAAAAATTGATAACTTTTGTTAGTTTTTTGCTAAATAATTCAATTTGATGTATTAAATTGCTTAAAAAAACTAAAACTGATAATCAAATCATTTAACTGAGAAAAAATTTTTTTGACATTTGAGTGAAAATTTAAAGGAATCTCAAAAACAAAATCGATTAATAATGAATTATTATGTGATTAATTTCACGAAAAAAATGTGTAATTAATTAATTATAAACCGAAGATTTTAAAGATTCCAGTGAATTTTGAAGAGAAATCCAAAATTATGAAGGTTACTGATATAGTTCAAAAATAATTGAGATATAAGCAGCTACAATTCCGGAAAATTGGGTACAATTTCAAATAATTACTTATCATGAAATAATTTTGATCAAATTGTTAAAAGTTATAAGAATATAATATGAAAATTTGTACGAGTGATGGAATTAATTTACTCAAAATTATTCAATTAACAACTTAAGTGCTTTTAAAATTTACTGTGAGAATAATAGAATCAGTTGGAATTAAATAAAAACAATTGCAATATTTTAATTGATAAATCACGAGTTAATTGGTTGCAAAAATTTGACAGCGAATGACCCAGTTGGTAAGTCAAAATTGATCTGACCTGATTGGAACTGTATTCTTGCTATGTTTTTTACTATATTATGAATTGTTTCTAAGCTCCCTTCCAATAACAACTTTGATATTTAAAATTGATCAGATCAATAATTAGCATTTTCGTCTAAAGTCTTTAAATTCAATCCATCGTTATTGTTTGACTGCAAAAGCGCTTTAGCTTTTGTCAAGTAATTCTTTTTTAATACTTATTTAATCAATTAATTAAATTTAATTAATTAATTAGTTGATTTACTTTATGTTATATATTATATATACAATATATAATATACTGAAATAAGAAAGATTCTTTATTCAAAGTAAACCAGTTAATACTAACATTCATTTGGTCTAAAAATATATTCTACAAAAACGATGTAAAGATATTTGAATATAAAATATCGTAATGACACTTTGGTTTAATCAGTATAATTACTATCTAATCATTATCAACAATATTTAATGAATGACGTCAATAACTGCTTCATCAAAACATATTTTGAGTACATTTTTCTGGATATTTACGAACAATATATTGAAATCTAACTTGAAACTGAAAACATATTTGCTGACATGAAAATTTCAGAATGAAATAATCTATCATTATTAATCTAAGAATAAAACTTCAAAAGACAACTGTTTTTGTTGATCAACATGGAAAATATTTTTGATATATTCGTGATAAAGAAGCACGTTTGAAAGAAATTTTCATGTTTTGAAGGAATACCGTAATTACGTGATTAGAACTAGAAGTTAAATTGACTATCAATACTTTAATCTTTTAAAAAACTTGAAAAAAACTGAAGTAACAGTTTGTGATAGCTTCTATAATTTCGAGAAGATTATTTCAAAAAATCTCAAATTTAAAATCGAATTACTTGAGATGGTGAAAGCAGTTACCATAATTTGAGTAACAGAATTTTGCAATTAATAAGCCCCTATTATTAATGCACAGCAGCTTGAATAAAGAGACTGTTATTAATTACATCAAAATTTTTGAAGAAAGGGTAGTTGCCATCTGAAGTTGTTCGAAATTTGCTTCAATAATTTGAGAAAAAATACATATGAAGCTTTTTATGGCATGCATGTATGTTACGATTAATTCAGCATAATTAAAAAAAAAACAAGTAAATTCAAATTCAAATTCAGCCAGAAATAAATTGAATATAAACTTATAAGTGAAGATGCGATGAGAGTAAAATATAAAGCTGACAATAATTCGACTGATAGATTGAATTCGTACTGAACAATCTCAATCGAATATCAAAAAAAAGTAAATAAAAACTGAGAGTTTTATGTAAGTAAATATTTACACATAAATGCATTACACAGATTCTAACATATTATTACTGTACAATTTCTCTAAACTAATTGTAATGAATGATATTTGATATTGGTCATTAGGGCAGTACATGTGAATATTTTTTGAAATACATTTCTTAATTTCATTACATTTTAAATTCAAATATATGCAGTATTAATGATTTAAGCATATATTATTAATCAAACAATAATCGGCAGTATGCATTGTATGCCATTTCTTCTACATATGAAAAAATCCAGTGAAAAATAATTTTTAATAACAAGGAAAAATTTGTAAACAAATATAAAAATGAAAGCCATAAAGCATCTAAAAATCTGTAGAAAACCTTCAAAAATGTTTTATTGAGGAAAATTAGAACAAAATATTTGATCAATCAATAAAAAAGTGAACTCGCGCATTTGAACTAATTTCAGTACTTTGCAATAAAATTTAATTATTTCTCATGATATAGCGAAATGTTTCCTCGCATCGGGGCCAAATTTATATAATTCGTCCGATATGGATTCTATCATATCACTTCCCACTTCATTCATCTCTCAGACTTAATATGATATTGATAACAAATTTAAATATCTAATGATATGATACTGATAACAAATTCAAAAATCTTTTAATAAGAGTATTCAAAAATGAAAAAACTTTATGAAATAATTACCGTAAAGGTATATGCAGATAACAAATTTAAGTTCAATCCAGCTTATTATTAAAATCATAAACGCAATAAATGTTCATCAACTTTCCAAATAAAAGTGTTATAATTTCATTTTGAACTGAAATATCGAAAAATAATGTAAGCTTAATAATAAAAGTTGAAAATAAGGCAGATTAATCTCGTGATTAGCTTAATACTAGCTGGGCCGATTGAATCCATCTGGCTGTCACTACTTCATTCATCAATCATTAACTTAGTCTATTGAAATTTTAAAATTTTACTGCATGCGCATATAAATATACATACAATTTCAAATTCCAAATTGAAATTGAAATATCACTCAGGAATAGTAGTTATGGACATTATTCTGGTGATCTCATTACCTTTAATTTTTTTACTTACATAATAGTAATAAAAGGTTTTAAAATTCCTGAACAATTTTTGCTATGACTTAGAATTAGACAACCATTATTAACAGTTTAATTATCTAATTCATACACAAATGAATCAGAGAATAATCTATAATAAGCCAATGCTAATTACATTTTCAAACTTGCATTACTGAACTAAACACGAATCTGTAAAAAAAAAAGTCCATCTGCTAACCACTACAGTTAGTTCAGATCAGCAAATTTTGAGTCTTCAAAAGTAATCTACTTAATGTACACACTAACAGGCTGGTAAGTTAAATGCTCTGTTATTACTAGCGTGAAATAACTTTAATGTAGCAAAAGTGATTATCCTCCATTATTGGACTGCAAATTATTGCTAATTTTCTTGATCGTTCAGTTTTTAAAAAGCAAAAACTAATCATGCTGATGACTACATCTTATAACCTTTGAACTTTGTTTCATATTTACAGATATGATATTAGGACACTTACTGCATTTCGGGCATCTAATTTACATTTTTGCGATGAAATGCTTGCACAGATCACTGATACAGTTTTCAGTGTGATATTTAATTTTACAATTTACTGCTATAAAACATTTTTTTCGAGAAGGTTAACAGGCTGCTCAAGTTTATTTCCAACTTCTTTTAACATTTTGTTAAAAAACTGCGATAGTTCAACGACAATTTAAAACAATGACATTGAAATAATTAGCAAAATTCGAAATGATAAAAATATTATTGCTTTTTGTAGTATCGAACTGCTTTGACTCCTTTCCATTCCATTTTCTAAAATGCATTGTTTGTGATAAAATTTTGATTCATTTCGATTTCTGAGTCAAAAGTAAATGAATTTTAACTCAAATATTTCAGAAGTGATAATTTTAGATGCAAAAATTAAAAATGCATTTTTTGCAAATCAAAATTTTTTGCACAAAAATACATGGAAAATAAAAAGTCTCACATAATTCTGTATAGCCTTTAATTTTGAATTGTAGAATGTGCATTTTAGAAGAACAACTCAACTCGCGTGTAAATATTTATGATACCTTACCATTATCAGATAATCACCTTCTCGACGATATTCATAAGTTTCAATTTCATTTGGATCAGCAATCTTCACGTGCGTTTCCATTAATGTATTATCTTTTACGTTGAAAGTGATCTAAAGATTACACATCTTTACGACTTTTTAAATTAACTTTAAAAATAGATCAAATTTCATTTCGATTATTCTAAAAAGTTTTTTGATTTTCAACTATTCAACAACTAAAGAAATCTTTGGTTCCTTCCTTTTATGACAAATACTTACTGAAAAGCTTAATTTACTGCAAATCCTTTACTCTTTGTTAGCAGCAATCATTTAACTTCGGATAATATTCTTTTAAACGAAATCATAATTTGAATAATATTAATTAAAAAATGTTTGCATATGCTTTGCTTTCATTTTTCACCTCACTAAATAATAAAACAAAATTTAACTATAAATTTGCCAAAAGCTGACATATTTCAAATTTACATTAAAGTTAGATACTGAAATTATTTCTTGTACTGCATATGCAAATTACAGTTTACCTTGTGTTGCGTGCTGTCTAAAGCTTCAGCGATCAATTCTTCTCCTAAAGCCCAATTTTCAAATAATGTTTCTTTATGTCCAACAGTACTTTTCATAGTGTAACGATTTGGCTGATCGGATTTGCTCAAAATCTTAGTAACGCTAGCAAATTTGATCATTTGTCTTGTGAACCATCCAACTCCTATAACACTAGTTTACCTTTTATTGCTGAAAATAAATTGAAATTGTTAAATTTTCTCATTTGAGAAAAAACAATTGGAAAGCTATTACCTGAATACAAGCTAGAAATTTGATATACCTTTTGCTTCAAGATAAGGCTCAAAATTTTCATCTCTTTCGAGCTTAAAAGTGCCAAGAAATTCTTCTGGTAATGCTTGAACATTTTCCCTCGATAAAATATCACCAGACTGAACTTCAATAGTTACAGTAACTAAGGCAATCAAGATTAAGCCTGTTAGCATAATCATCTTAAGATCGGAGCTCTTAGTGTTTAAGACTTAGTCTAATATATAGAACGAACTGAAATATTAAAAAAAACAGTGATTTTATCAGAGGACCCAATTTTCGATATTTGTTATTATCTAATTTTGAAGTTTGTCAAATTTCGACTACATCCATTTATTCTTGCTAAATTTACCTACATGCTTACTGTAATATGCGTACTTTAATCAAAATAAACAAAAATTACTATATTATATTCACTTTATAGTAATAGATAAGGCTCAAAATTTTCATCTCATTCGAGCTTAAAAGTGCCAAGAAATTCTCCTGGTAATGCTTGAACATTTTCCGTACTTTAATCAAGATAAACAAATATTATTAAAGTACTTTCAACTTAAAAAAAAGAATAAAAACGCATTGTGAAAAAAATAAAAGTGTAATTTAAAAAAAGAAAAAAATTAAAAAATTTGTAGATGCAACGTCAAAACCGTAGATAAGGCATTTTTTGAATTCAAAATTATAATACTGTACTAAGCTCAGCAGAAAATAAAAAATAGAGAATAAATTTAGAATTTAGCAAATGCGACGAAACTTTAAAATGGCTCAAATTATTTGCTTTTAAAAGCTCAGCTTAACTTTTACACTATAAAGTCATTAGTAGTAATTTGAGCAGCGAAAAAACATCAGCGATCAGTAAGTGATTGATCATTATCACTGATCAGTGAATGATTGATGAAAATCAGTAATTAGTTGGATAATCCACATATTGCAACTTTAAATTTTCACTTTTCAACGAAAATTTTCGATCATAAACTACTTTAGATTCCCATCGATTGAAGTGTATGACACTCTTACACTTTTAACTTACTTAAAACAAAATTTTTAAATTTAATTCTAAAACTCGCTGGTGTTAACTTTTTATACTTCTTTGAAATCTCAAAAAAGTATTTCGAACTTTAACTTAAAAATTTCACAAGCTTTAACACCACAATGTCATTATAAAATGTCAAGCATTTCGAATTTTTTGAGCAATTTATTTTGATTAAGTACTCATAACTATGAATAAAAACTATAAGTAAATTTAGCAAGAATAAATGGATGCAGTCGACGGAAGCAATAAAATAAAAGTGCGGGAGTTGACCTCCAATCTTCCTTAGATAGTATAGAAAGGTCAAACCATCAATGGTAGTGCATGATTTATGCTTATGTGCATAGAAAATCAACTGATCGTCTGTTTTATGTATAGTTTCTAGGGTTGTCTCTCTTAATCTTTGGATTCGCAGTTGTGAGGTCATAGTTTAGGTAATTGATTAAGAAACACTTATTCTTGGAAATTCTTGGAAAAAAATTCATCTTTGACCTATACTTGAGTGAAATTTTATTCTTAATCGAATTTATTAAATTTACTTTTTCAGTAATTTTATTTCAGTTTAAGTATTTGTCTTTGTTTAGTTTACTTTTATATTGTAAAAAAAATCAATTTCACGCTGCGTAAAAAACATTGCGTAGAAAAGTGATTTATTTTTCTAAACAATAAATATCATTTTGTTGAGAGACGCTTGACCACAAATTTCACACTGATATTTTTGAAAAACACAGTAATGCCAAGAATTTATCAAGCAAATGCATGAGTAAAGATATTAATTACTGAGCAAAGATATTTTAGCACTACTCACATCACAATACGTTCTAAATTAACTGCGTGGATAAAAAACTCGAGTGATTGAATAAACTTTGTATTAGTTTTTTTCCTCCCATTTATGTACAAAAATATAGACAGTCTGAAATATAATAAGCTAATATAAAGGTTACTTTAACTTATAAAACTTAACAATTTAGGAGAGTAAAATGCAAAAAGCTGAATTTCGCAAACTAAAAAATTAATAAGAGGACATGTTTACTAAATAAATTAATAAATTATATACATATGTTTCTGATAAATTCTCGAACTATAATTTTTAACACATATGATTTTAAAAAAAAGTTGAATATACAAAAAATAAATTAAGAGAAGCTGATGATATTCTGTTTAATAAGTATTTTTCTTTGATAGAAATGCAAAAATAAACGATACAGGATAACATAAATGATATTATATAGAATTTATTACAACAGAATTTCGTCCTAGGGATCAACGATTTAGGAAAGCTTTGTCTGCTCGACGGATGACTGCCGAATAAAGTATCGCTTACAAGATGCTTTTTCATTTGCCATCATCTTAAATCACAATATAACACTATCAACAACAATAAATCACCAATATATTATTGAAATATCTTAAAATATTACTAATATCTTGAAAAAAAAATCTTTTTTATCTTTCTATTTTTTCTTTTTCTCTATCTTTCTATTTCTATCTTTCTTTTTTTTTCTTTTTTTTCTATCTTGAAAAAATATCACTAATATCTTGAAATATTACTAATATCTAATATCACTAATATTTTGAAATATCATTGAAATATCTTGAAATATCATTAATATTTTAAATCACGAATATAACACTATCAATATCTTTCTGCTTTTTATTAAAAAATAAACAAAAAATAATTTGAAACTTTTATGAAATTTTGTCCAATCATAAACAAAGCGTTAGTAGTTAATCAATAAGCATTATAACACACGCAACTTCTATAGCTTTCGGCCAATCAAGCATAATTTTTTTAAGTCACGTGAGCTTATAATTTAAAAAAATTGCTGAATTATGTGTGAATTACTAAAATGTCTTTAGTTATAGAATCAAGATAGCAATATAATGAAGAAGGATGAAAAAATCTGCAAAATATGATTCCAAACCTTGTTTTGTATACAAAAATTTTGCAAATCTGAAACTAGTAGATGAGCTTCATAAACTCAAATCAGTTTAAAATGTCACGACAAGTAAAAAATGTGATTATTCTACCGAAAAATGATTTTATGAAGTACTTACCAGAACCAAAGTATTACCATCTACTGTATAAGTATATGTTTCACCAGCATCAGTAGGATCATCTGTTCGGACATGAGTTTCTTTTAAACTCTCAGTTTCAGGGTCGTAATCAAACTTGATCTGATATTTGCTTGAGAATATAAAAATCGAGTGTTTTGCAAACCTATTCCAAATATTAATTAAAGAACAATATGATAAATTTAAACTTTGATTAGCTAAATTTCAGTCTTCAGTCAGTGAATCACTGAAAAATTACAAGCTTATGATTTCTTTTTTAATAAGTTCAACATACTTTGTGCATTCTTCCATCAAATCCTTCAGCTTCAAAATCTTCACTTAGTTTCCAATTTTTATAAAGAGTGTTTCTTTTAGCCGACAGATTCTGCAGACAGTAAGCATTCTCGATTTCATCTGCGTGAGAAAATACTTTCGTTACAGAAGCATAACAAATCATTTTTCGTAAAAACCAATTTATACCTTAAATGTGTAATTCACAATTAACATGACCAAAAATTAATAGTTATCCAAGTGTCAATGCTTTACAAGTTGAAATAAACAACTACAGAAGACCTCCAAAATATTTACATAAATCGTTCCAAATTATTCAAAAATGAGGTAAGATTTACCTTTGGAGGCTAAAAATTCGTCAAAATTTTCACTGCGATCAAGTTTAAATGATCCCATAAACTTTTCCGGTATTCCTGCTGTTCCGTTCGTCATTATCGACATACAAAGTTGTGATACGCTTCTTGACGTCAGTTGAAAAATTGTTAACAAAATTTGAGGCTAGCAAATTTGTAAATAATCACTAAGAAGGGTAATTTCCTGGAAAAAATTGTCATAGCAATTTTATATTAGCTTACACAATTACAACATTTTGCTTCTCTCCTTATGTACCTTATGGCTTATTTTGTGATTTTACTATAATTATTGAACATTTTTAATAAAGAAAATTTTCTTTCATATAATTCTTAGATTCTTGCTGTTTTCCAAAAATTTTAATCAATCTTTGCTGTTACCATCTTTACTTAATCTTCACCGTTACCATAAACAAGATATAGCATTAAAAATCGCATCATCATCAGTTCAGCGTAAGAACAAAGATACAGTTACTAAATTCATTGGTACGAAAACATTTTTATGATGCACTGATTCAGTTCAGGTCACATTAAATACTGCTATGCATGAAACGAAAACTTTAGGGGCTGCGTTAAATTATGAGACCGGCAGGCTTTAGGGCATGCGGATTCAAAAAGCACTGTTGATGTGAACTCGTTCAATCACGAAGTACTTTGTTTTTTGAGGAGTCGGAAGTCTTGTTATCATAAGTTAAATTTCGTTACATGTTTGATTGGCGATGCTTATATTTATTCAAGTTCTAGAAGCGGTGAGTATAAAATATTTGTTTTGTAATGGATAGAGAATATTTAATACGAGCTTTACGAGCTACTACTTGCTCAACTAATCAAGAAGCGACAGCATATCTTGAACAGGTTCAGGCTTCTTGTACTTTAAAAATGTTAAATAACTGAGAAAGAGTATAGTAGTAGTTTTCTTTAAATATAGTTGTACATTAAGTTGTTTGGTCGTTTCATCTAGAGCATTATTATATTTGCTTGTATAATTATTACATTTTGTTCTGCTCCTAAAATATCCAAAAATATTTCATGGTAATATAATATTGCATATTGTATTTTTGTTATCACTGTTATTCTGATAATAATTATTTTTTCATCTTATTAATTTATAGTTTGCGAAGGCTTGATATTTTTAGTCAGTAAATTGAGTAACATTGTGAAGACATTGTTTTTGATTGCATAGTTTTTTATCAGAACCAATAAATATACATTACTTCAGAACGTCAGGCTCTCAGGCTTTACTCCTCTTTTGCTTCATATTATTATGGATGATGGATTAGATGGTTCCTCCAGACAGGCGGCAGTGATTTATTTTAAGAATGTGATTAACAGGTACAATATTGCATAGATCGTGACATGTACTATTTTTACATTAATCCTCACAGTATTTTATGTGGAATTTCATATTTTGCTTCACATAAAATGCTTAATACGCATATGATGTTGTAAGGAATCTTGAACTTAATTATCAAAGTAGATTTGATCGTCAAATATTTGGATTATAATTATCCACTAGCTTATTTGTGAGAAAAAATCGTATTTAATTGAGTATTGACTTTTAGTAAAAAGAAGCTTGATCGAAACCTGAGTTTTAGCCTAAATGTGTTGCTGAATTATAGCTCACAGCAAGTTTGTCGTTTGTTTTTAGAATGATGTTAAAAATATTGAAAACATTGTCGAAATGTTAGTCATTTGCTGTTAATCATGAAGTGAGCATTTCAGGTATTGGGTCATAGATGAGGAGGACAAGCAGTCATTTTGTCTGTCTGAGCAAGATAAGCATCTTATTCGTGAACTGATAGTAGATGCTATTGTATCTACACCAGAAGCTGTTCGGTTGCTACTTATATATTAATAATATTTATAAAATTTTGAGACAAAAACCCGAACTTATGGTGACTTGTTTCAAAACATTTCAGAGTTCAACTATGTACGACAGTTGGAGTGATTACGAGACACGATTTCCCGAAAAATTGGCCTTCTCTTTTACCAAAAGTTGCTACTCTATTACATTCCGTAGATGGGCCATCTTGGTTAGGAGCTTTATTAGTAATACGACACCTGGTAAAGCTTTACGAGTAAGTTTTGTGCTTGGTGTGAAATAAACTATAACACTGCTTAAGATCTTGCAGTCCTCAATATTCAGCATTGCTTTACGAACAGTGAATTATTTACTTATTTTTACAGATATCGCCGAGTAAAAGAAAAGTTACCATTAGTAGAAGCAATGAATGTGTTAATGCCATTGCTTCTAGAACGTTTAATCACTCTGATGCCTGACGTGTCTCAGGAGTCGTGCTTGCTGCAGAAACTGATTCTGAAAATATTCTATGGTCTTGTTCAGGTGTGTTTTGTCCCCTCAGTTTTAACTATCTTCTTCAAGAATTCAGTTTATTAGTTGCAGTTTTCTTTGAATTTGGAAATGTTTGATGGTCAGTCTCTTTCGCAATGGTTGGAGCAGTTTCGATTTATCATTGAAAGATCAGTACCTGAGGAAGTGAATGCGATTGATGAAGATGATCGTGAAAGAACAGTATGGTGGAAGTGTAAAAAATGGGCATCTGCCATTGTTGAACGGATGTTTGAAAGGTTTGACCAACTGTTTATTTCCTGGAAAGAGAAGCTGAAGATTTTACTACAGCTCGCTGAATCTACTTTTATTTAAAAAACTGCTGTTTAATTCGGTGTTCCCATTTATTATCAGTAGTTTTAGGAAGTTTTATTAGTATGATCGAAAACAAAGTTTGTACCGATGACTTGTTCAGATCTACAAAAAATGTATATGTCACGGCTAAAGAAACGATTAGTAGATATGTTTTAAAGGTATGGTTCTCCTGGGCAAGTTCAGCTTCATTATTCTACATTTGCGGAAAACTTTATTACGCACTTTGCAATTCCAATATTGAATACGTGTTTGCAAGTTCTGGATAGCTACCGAAATGGGCATTATGTGTCATCTAGAGTTCTCTACTCTTTGTTGCAGTATATTGATACTGCTACTTCGCAGTCAAGGACTTGGAAAGTAATCAAACCTCATTGTCAAGTAATCTTTTACCCCAGTTAATGCCCGTATAAATGGTTGTATTATTCTTTTACGTGGAATTTTATATCATACATTTGTTATACATTATATGGTATCATTCAAAATTTGTATGTAACATCGTTTATCACTTTGATTTTTTAATTGTAGGAAATTGTACGTAGTGTGCTATTTCCGTTACTCAAATATTCGAATGAAGATGATGAGCTATGGAATGATTCTCCAGAAGAATTCATACGCATTAAATATGGTCTGTTATTAGACGTTAAGTTTTAAACGTCTCGATGAAGAAATAAATATTTGAAAGCGAAACAAGAATTTTTTTCATTTATTTTAAACTGTCTTAGAAACCGCTATTTGATGTTTCAGATGTTTACGATGAGTTACACAATCCATCCGTAGCAGCAGCTAATGTACTGACAGGTTTTGCAAGGCGAAAGTTTATGCTTCAACCTATTATGGAGTTCACTTTAAGTAATCTCACTTCTCAGGATATAGATGTACGTGATCAAGAAGGTGCTTTGCGAGCGCTAGGAGAACTCTTCACTGCTCTCACAAAAAGCAAGGTATTGTTTCTCTTTATTCAAATGTTGTAGCTCGAAAAATTTTCTTGCTATTCGGTTTTTGCTCTTGGTCAGAATTTTTGCAAAAATATGCTTTTATTTGCTTTGTCAATAGTTGGAGCAATTCTTCAGAAATATAAAAATGTAATCGATGGATTGATGGAAAGACTCATAATTCCAAAAATAACCCATCCGGTACGATTTATACGGTCGAGAGCATGCTGGACTGTCAAGGTATTTTTTATAATGTCATACATAGATAAAAGTTTTTAACGTGTTTTTCTTGTAAAACGTAATTATCTGTATAGTGTTATAATTTCTTATAAAAGCTGTTTTAGCAATTCGCTTGTGGTAAGTTGTCGGGTGCGCTCATTGCACGCATTTATGAAGAGTTGGTTAACAGGTTAGCTGATGCTAATGAGGAACTGCCAGTGAAAGTTGAAGCGGCAATAGCTGTACAGTACATGTTAGAAGCACAAACAGCTTGTAAGTTTGTGTCTTTTTGTAACAATACTGTTTTCAAGAGGACATTATGTACAGTGTTCTTTGATATTCCGTATTTTGTTCTTCAAGGAAGCTATACGGATGGAATTTCAAATTACAGACCGTTCAGTTCTGAAACCACATGTTCGCACTGTAATTATTGAAGTATTGCGGTTGGTAGCTAAAGCGGAAATCGAGGAACTGACGGGTGTAATGGAAGTTTTAGTAGAAGATTTTGTTGATGACATCATTCCTATTGCTGTAGATGTCGCAGCAGAGTTGGTAAGTTTTAAAATTTGGAAAGGAGTCAAAGAATAAAAGTTTGTCATGTTGTTTACAGGATATGATATTTTTTTGACGTGTAATGAAAAAAATTGATGAAGAGATCCTAAGATTATCTGCCCGTGATTCTATATTTATTTATAGTCCTCTTTAGGCAAACATCTTCTTGCAACTTTCGACTACAGTGAATGAAGAAGATGATCGGACTGTGGCAGTAATGGGAGTACTAACTACATTAGGTTCAGTGCTAGATATGGTTGAAGATAATCAACTTATTCTTCATCACATTGAAGAACAAGTTCGTAAGGTTATCAAGTCCGTATTGAGTCGTAATCAAATCGGTAAATACTTTCTATAATTTTTGTTGAAAAAAAATTGTTACGTAAGGAAATTAATGTTTCTGTTTTTCCTAAAATAGTGATAGAAATTTAAGTTTGTTAATGAGTATGCATCAACACATCAGTAATCTATACTTTTTTTGGCAGCATAAGCTGGTAGGAAGTTCAAAATATTTTTTTCACGAATGAAAAATACCATTGGAAAATGAGACGCCTTTTAATAAGTTTCCGAATAGTGGTGATTACGAAGTTTCATTCAGTGGCATATGAACAACTAAGTTGATGTTTCTGTAGAGTATTATGAAGAAGTTTTGGCACTGACAAATTCGTTAATTACTTACTCAGTAAGTGAACCGATGTGGGAAATATTTATGGATATTCATAAACTGGTAATTACACAGGAGGGAATGGCTTTTACAGGTATACATTTTTTTATTTCTCAGTGAAACTTTGATTCTGATATAAGTTTGCCATCTTTTCTGTCTCAGAAATTTTGATTTGATTCGAAATCTATCGATCGAATTTTCCTTTCCTGTTTTTTTTTACACGCTAGAGTTTTATCTACAATTCAGAATGAATGAATAAAGGATGCGAACGACTATATAGTTTATTCAAAATGAATAAATTATAGATAAAACTTTAGAATGCAATTCAGAATGATTGCATAAATTCTTGTTTTATGAAGGATGCGAGCCCCTATATTTTTAGTTTTTCTGTTAAATAATTCAAACTTTCCTTTCAGATGTTATGCCTGTGTTGCATACATATCTGACAGTAAATAGTGATAGTTTTCTGGCTCGACCAGAGCGTGTCAGAGCTTTCGTAGAAATAGCTGTCAGTATGTTTAGAGAAGATGCAGATGAAAGTGATGAAGTACATGCAGCGAAACTGATCGAGTGCCTTATTCTCGAGTGTCAGGTTTGTAAAGTATGAAGTACCTGACTGATATTGGAAGCGTATGGAGCAAATAAGCAGATTTTCAAATACTAATTTAGAGTGTTTTGATTTGTGCCATTAGTTAATAAAATTTGTTTCTAGGGCAAAATCAACAATCTAGTGCCAAACCTCGTTCAATTAATTCTTACTCGATTACATCAGCCGATTGAAAACTGTAGAACACTAAAACCAGCACTTCTAATGGTTGTTCATTATTCACTTATAAAATTTTTATCTGCTAATTTTTGAAAAGCGGTTTGTGCTCTCAAACTTGATCTTTTTCACGCATGAGCGAAGAATTCTTTTTCTCCCAAATATCGTTATCACAAATAATATCCTTCCCAGATAACATAAATGGTTTAAAATTCATATGCGTAGGCTTAGTCTATGTTGCAGGTCGTAATAGCGGGTTTGTATTACGATGTGGATATGTTTATCAACTTATTACCTCAACTGCAACCTCATGGAAACAATACATTGAACTATTTGGTCAACGAACTTTTATCAGTAGCTCGTTATTTGGAAGGCGTTCATTGTCTTAAAATGACTGTAATAGGTCTGTGCACGATGGCGAGGTTGCCTGTTCTGCATAGACCAACTTTGATAGATGAAAAGGCGCAGAAAGTAATATATTCCATTACCATATCTTCATTGTATACTATTTTCTGTACTTAAGGTTAAAAATAATATTCATTTAGGTTTGCTTTTGATAAAACGTACATATTACAATAGACTTTGTAGATCAATGAATTGATCGTTTTGTTGCTAACTGGACTTCAGAAAGCAATGACAACTAAAGCGGGGAATCGCATAGCGAATGAAAAGAAATCTGGTGGTAAGGATGAGGTCGGTGATATTAGAACTTTGTGTATGTGTTCGATGACTACAAAATACTATTCGTGACTTCTTCAAGTCTTTTAAACTTCAGGTGATGAATCAAAAATAGGATATTCTTTCAGGAAGAAGTCGAACGAGACGAAGATTTATCGGACAGTGAAGACGAAATAGATGAAGATATTCTTGATTATTTGGAAGCTTTGGCTGAACATCAAAAAAAGAAAGAAAGAGTAATTTTAAAATCTTTAAATTGTTCAGGAAAGTAATATTATTCAGATTAAAGCAAAGGAGTAGATGGTGTTAAAGAGATTGCTTTTCTTAGTTGTGGAGTAAAAGTCATTGTTGCTTTTTAGACTGAAAGCGATGTTCAAACATTAGAGTCTGATGCATCGACAACTTCAGACAGTTGTGATGATGACTCAATGGAAGCATACTTTACCCCTCTTGACGATGATGATACCACAGATGTATTCATTTTCTACATGGAAACACTTAACGGTTTGATTTCCAATTGCTTAAATCTTTAATCTGCAGTAATTATTTAGAAAATATCTCTTAAAATTCTGTCAAAATTTAACTTGGTCCTTAAATCCTGTTTACGAATAAGGTTTGGGGAACTGTCGTTCTTGTCACTCAGCTTTCTAAAGACATACAGTTTCTTTTGAACAGTTATTCATCGTAAAAGAGAGCAGATTTCGCTAGAACACCTCTGCCACCAGCAAGCATTACATTTACTTATGTTTTATTGCCTTTTTCGGTTTTTATATACATGTTTTAATTAATTACAGCATTAAGAAGTAACGATGAAGGACTCTTCTACTCAATGACCACATGTACTGATAATGAAAAGCGAATGTCGCTGGAAAGGTTACTACAGGTGTGTAAACAGCGAATTTCTTTGGCAAAGAGCAAGAAAGTTGAACAGCAGGGGGGATATGCTTTTAATGTAAACGCAACGGTACCTGACACATTCAATTTTGCTACTAGAAACTCGAATTGAAGATCTTTTTCTTGCTAATATCATAAAATACGAATTTTTCGCTAAATTTATGAATTCTTTTCATACATGTACAGGCGCTACCCTGGTAGAAAATTGCTAACTATTATGGTTATATATCTCCTATTCAAGACTGCAAATTTAGTATAAATGGGATGGTGAAATTAGTTACTTAATAATTGGAACTTACCTAGGAAGATTTATGAACTGTGATGAACCTTCAGTTCTGAGATGAGGGAGTTTGTCTTTTAGAAGCATTTTCAAATCTCATTCACTGAATATAATTATTGTCATGTTTTTTTGATCCGTCAAGTAAGCAAAATTGTCGTTATTTCATTTATTGCGCTTTCCTGTTTCCGGCATTTTCTTTTGCGCGCGCAATGAAGTATGGGAGACAGTTCACAATAAATAAAAACCAGATTATGCAAAGCAATTGTTTTGGTTGTTCAGAATAGAAGGGTATAGTTTTCATGTCGATCTGGAAACACTTCCATTTTATCAAAAGTACCTTATATGGGACAAAGTTTCATTAGTCACAGAGAAAATAAGCAGTGCCCATGTCAGCTACATAAATGCTCTCGTATGCACTGAACAGTAGTGAAAAGCAGCTACAAATGGAAGGTTGTTGAGACTCGCACAAAAAACGCACAAATATTACGAATCACAAATCACAGACAGTACTACGTCGCAAGATTGCAAAAATAATTTATATGTTCCGGCTAGCTTATCCGGGACAAGTGACGAACTCACGGATATTGGGAAATTAATGTTCGCAGGGAGCACTAATTGTTGTCAATTTCCATGTCTTCAGTTCTTGTGGCCAGTATTTCACCTGGATCCGTGACTGATGACATGGGGAAGTCTGCTTTTGTCGTTCCATCTGTTTTTTTTTGCTGAAAGTTGCCGTTACTAAAGAAACACAAGAAGGTTGAAGAAAGACCAATTTTAACGGGCTAAATTAACAAGGAACTATATAATTCTGCGTTGGTTTCTACAACCTTACCAGTAAGTGAGAGTAGAGTTGTTTCATTTGATATTTCAACATTTAAAATGCTAGTTTCGCTTCTTGGGTACAGTTTTCGCAAACGAATGGAAGCAACAGTTACAATATTAGTAGTCGTTCATCAAATTAAAGAGAAAGGTGAGATGGTTACTCATTGTTAATTGCGGTAACTTCATAAGAAGAAAAATTGTAAAAACTCAATAAGAATAAGTAAGTTACCGCAAATCTAGATAAATCTTCTGAAGAGCTTCGGGAAGAAGATAGATTGATTGGAGTATTATCTTTAGATTCATGTTGATTAAGAACTATTGTTGAAGTACCGTTATCCTGAAAACTACACACAACATAAGATAAAAATATATGACACGGAGTATATTGAGGCGTTAACACTATTTAGATTCCTATCAAAATTTTGAATACTGGCTTTGCACTACAAGGAACTGTAAAATACTGACATTGCAAAGGTCTTAGTCTTAGTGCTATATATGCATGATTTTGCTATTCAGCAGAAACATAGTTTAAAAGAACAAAATTCTTTATTAGTCAAGTATAATTATTTAGTAGTTTAAACACTGTACTATTTGACTACAAAAAAAGAATCTGAAAACACTCAGACATAGAGCAGACAGATTATGGCATCTGCAATTTTAAAAATGGAACCCGTAGAAATTAGTCATGTACTCTGCTAAGACGAGATCCAGTGGCAAACATTTTTGTTTCTATTGGCGTATCACATTCATCAACCTATAAAAAACGTCCATAATCCTATTTCAAAAAATTGAGTCCAGTCTTGAGAGGGCATAAAATTCGACAAATCGAATACTCAATAGGAATATCTTTTCCTACAATAATAAGATAGTTGGATGGACCAAAAAAGTATACAAGATTTTTCAATCTACCTGAACGAAAAATGGAACTTCTATGCGATTGCATGGAACAGCATCTAAGTCTTCTGCATCCGTTTCAATTCCTGTTATACGCTCACCATTTTCCGTAATCGTTGTTACTACATTGATATTCTTCTCCAGTGCTCGTAAATATTTACTTGCTCGTTTATAATGTCTTGTTGGAGAGGTAAGAAGTTCACAAAGTCTGAATTTATATCTAATGCTATCACACAATAGTTCACATTCTTTTTTACTTACTAATAAAAATTCAACGTAAGTCACATCTTTGAACCCATTTGTATAGCTTTCGTTCGACTAAAATCAATTTTATTTTCTTTTAAAACATGAATGCGAAGTTAACAAAATAATTTACGACAAATTTGAGAAATATTTTTAACATAGATAGTGAAGTTGCGATAAACAGAATGAGAAACGACGGGAAATGACGAACCTTTGGAAAGTGAAAGGTGTCCCATCAAATTCCGTACCTTTTTGAATGATAAACTGACGTTGTTCACGTAACTCATCATCTGAGATCAGTAATTTTCTGTCCTCTTCTGACACCGCTAATTCCGTTTCAACACATACCATTTCTGATATTGTTTGCTTGAAATAATACTAAAGTAAGCAGAGAATGACCGTAAATTAGAAAAAATTTCAGAAATTATGGCCCATAATATATAAAGCTTCCACGGAAATAAAACTGAGTTTATAAAACCATAAAATTCACAAAGTCCTGAAACGAAATAATGATTGTATTTTATTTCCTTTCGGTTAATAAAAAAACCTCGAGTTTCCAAAGGAAGGCTGGCCGTATTACTTCCCATTTAAATAGCGGTCGTCCAATTTTAGCAATATACTCAAAATATTCATCAATTTCTGGTACGGGACATTTTGAAAACATTCGCGGAGGTCTTTCCAGATTTTTCTTAAATATAATAAATAAATTCCAATAATAAATATGATTTGAATGTTATGATTTTTTCCAATCCTTCAATCTGCAATCTTATCTATTGCACGATTTTTTTTCGATTCCGCAAATGACTAATTACAAAATTCTTTATCGAGAAAAATATCATTTTGAAAAAATCATGAAAGTTCATCATTTATTGTCAATTAATGCTAAATTCATATTTAACGTAGAGCTAATTTTTTTAAAAACGTAATATGTCACTTCAATTTTCAATTTTGCAAAGAAAAGTCCAAACAATGAGCATACGAAAAACTGTAATTACGTCTTTTGGCGGTTTAAAATCGGAAAGGGCGGGGAAAAACCGCTTGATAGCTTCTTCTATCGGCATAAGTGGAAAATGGCTTTCCATCGATTCTATTTCTTCTACTCCTTTCATTTGCACCATTTAGCTTTCTACGTGAATTCGAACTTTTACAACACTAATAAATTTATCATTATTACATGACTTGAAGTGATCACGAACTATCCCGTTATATTCCGCGCTGAATTTATGAAAAGTTGTAACTCAATAATTCAAGATCGCTATTTCCATTTTACTCTCTTTACTCAAAATTTTATTTGATAATAAATACTAAGTATTCCTAATGCTAACCATGCACATTAATTTCATAACAATTACGTAAGAATTACTCTCAAAACCATCCAAACAATTACCCATCTGTTTTTAGAAATGACTTACTACGCCATTTATTGCTTCAGTCGACATACAAACCGCGTACTCGTTATATCACTCCGATTCTGACTGAATAATCCAATATGAAATCTTTAAATTGCAATACGTATTGTAAACTCAACTCCCGTTCTTGTATTTATAACTTCTTTTCTGAATTTTATTACATTTTGGTAGTAAGATTTTTCTATTTCAAAAATGCAAGTAAATGGTTCCAAGTTTACGAAGTTACTGACAGCAGCCAGTTATTGTATTTTTGTGTTCCTAAATCTTATAATTCAATTTCCAGGTTTTCAAAGTTCGAAATGATAAATGTGACTATCTCTTCTTCCATTTTGTTTTTTGTTTTTCTTGAAAACTTGAATTTTGCCTTAAAAAAGTGTGACAGATCTACCGTATAGAGAATACTATGCCTACTTCAGCGTTTTGCTTAATGATTTTAGTTATGCAAATGTTGCGTTGAATTATTTTATTTCAATATCGACAGAAATGTTGAAGAAACAAGGTATTTATTAATTTCTTATAGTAATCTAGAGCAAAAAGGACCATTCGATCATCAGTTGATAATCTAATCATACAATACATTGAGCACTTCAAGTAATTGCCAACAGTTATTGTATTAATACAATTATTACCAGTTAAGAGTTCGCATCATCCATGTCTGTCATATTGAATAAGTCTTTACAATCATTGAAATCTAAACAGAATAAAAATTTCACCTCATTCAAGTCGAACAAATGCTGTAGAATTTTCTTTACCTATTATAATTATGTTCTTACTACTACACAGCATGTGTTCAAAGAATAATGAATGAACATAGCTGTAATATAGCATACCCCGAACCATAAAATAGAATAAACCACAATTAAGCGGAGGATCATAGTTTTCTGCGACTTCCTGAATCCAGTTGTCATTAAAATGCTAATTTGATTGGATCCAAGTAACACAGAAATAACCGACATTACTATTCGTTGATTTCAGTGCAGATTAGACTCAAAAACCAGCTCGTCATCGATTGGACTTGGTTTTATAATAATTCCAAAGAATAAGTTATAAATCTTGTCCACGGCAGATGTAACGAAAATATTTAAATGAATGTTATGGTTTCGTTATGATTCATTTTTTGCATTAAGCAATGCCAAATACAGAAATTTGAATTGTACATTTCTATTTCAAAAATTCGTTCATTACCACAGTAACAGATGTGTTTGAAGATCAACAATATATTTGAAGGAATAGAAATTTCCACTGCTCATAGAATTTTAATAATCAGAAAAACTCGAGATTCCCTGATATAAAACACCTAAATGTCACGATGCATATTTTGAATGGGTAGAGACGCAGATTGCAATGTTTTTCTTGATATTCTATGGTACCCTGTGACCGGATCACGCCCCAGGTATTGGACAATTATTTTCTGGCCAACTTTGAAACCAAGCACTTTAGCGTGGGCCACATTTCTTGTGTCCAAATTGCTGGAATGAAAAATTCGAACATATTCGGATAAAACAGTTCCGAAAACTTCTTTTAGACTTAATAGAAACTAGGATATTTGTCGTCTTAATATGTTAATAAATGAAAGAAAACGAAAGCAGTATAGATATTCAAAATATCATTCAGCTCTAATAGTCAGTATTTACTTTCAAAATGTTTTTAGTAAACCTATTTTTCAGAAGAATTGGTTTCATTCCTTTTTGCAATGTTACCATGACACCATGTTCCAATACATCTATTATTTCTGCTTTATACATTGCACCGAATATCATTTCTACATCGCTTTCGTTTTCGAATATTCTTTAATAAATTCATAAGATTTGATGCAATAGGCATATAATAAAATATACAGTGTAAATGGAAATGATCACCTTAGCTCAAGTGACAAAAAAATACTGAAACTCAACGAGTATACTGCAAAATATGGGGGACTCATATTTTGATTTCATTTAGCACTTACTTATTTAACAAACCCTTTGCCTCTTCTAGCTTCTGTTTGTTTGGCGCGAAGATAGATATGTTTGCATCGTCTTCTATGCTTATCTATAGTTTATGTAAACTATAATGTTGCTGCGCATAATGGGAAAAATATATTCTCAGCTATCGTGCTCATTAAAAAAACATGCATACAATGTTCTTTAAAATCTTTTCGTAAATTTAACTATTTTTTTATTCTTTTGCAAATTAAATTATCTAGCCATTAAAACAAATAATAATCTAAGAGAATAAGGTAAACCTTAGCACCCGTTTCCGACTCAACCAGCTTTGAATTGTATCCTCCGCTACGAAATAAAATGTGCCGTTTGTAAATTGCAACAGGTATTGTTTCATGTACTGGAACTGTATTTTTAAAGTGCTCGCGCCAGCCAGGTTGTGCTTTTCTCATCAGTTCAAGAACGTGTTCTAATCCTTTTCTTGCTCTCCCTAAAGTTTCTGCTACCACATCCAATTTAATGCCAGGTATTTTTAGATCCATTTGCATAGCAGTATAACCACGCATCGTCCCTAAAAGTATATAAAGGGTGCAAAATTCGCGTAACAAAAGGCATAACTCTTCTCATACAACTTTGATCAGGAATAAAATCTATGGACTATAATCTTCATATAAAAATAACAGGAGATGAAAATATCTAAATAATCTGTATTAATGCATTAGAACCCAGCAAACCTGCTATTTTGAAATCCATATCTCCAGCAAAATCTTCCAAACCATTGATATCTGTCAGAACACAATATTCTTGTTCATCATTCATAAATAAACCCATGGCTACACCAGCAGCTGGTGCCTTCATTTGTACTCCAGCATCAAGAAGAGCCAAGCAACCTGAACACACTGATGCCATCGAAGAAGACCCATTTGATTCTAAAACCTAAAAATTCCTTTCTAGTACATACTTCTAACACATTCACTTCTAATAAAACGTCTACAAAGTTAAAATGAGTAGATCTCATTACTGTGGCTCATGGAAAAATGAACAGATATTATATCACAGTTATTTTTATATTAAGTAGTGTGAAAGAAGGGTATTCTTTCACTAATATTGCTATGTAATTTCACTGCTATAAAATCGAAGATATATCATTTATATACAGCACTCACATCACAAGCTAATCTAATACAGTAAGGGAAATTTTCAGGAATCAATCGCTTGAGAGCTTTTTCGGCTAGAGCGCCATGTCCAAGTTCTCTGCGTGTAGTCCGTCGAGAAGGCGAAATAGCAGTAGTGGCAAATGATGGAAACTGGTAATGCAACATAAACATTTTTTTCTGTTGAGCACCAAGGAGCAGTGACAATGCATCTGGCTGAAATGCGGCTGAAGGCGAATCAAAAGTTACGGTACTGAGCACCTGAAAAGTTGATCACTACAGAAGTACTGTTTAAAAAAATCTTTTCAGATTTGAAAAGATATCTTGAATAATTAATTGTTCGCATTTATATAGTCCCAAATTTGAATCTAGTTTTCAAACCTGAGTCTGACCGCGTTGGAATAATGCCGATCCATGCAACTTTTTATGAACGTCAACTTTGATATCAATGGGACGAAATCCATCAAGTTTTCTTCCATCACATCGTCTACCATCCTTGAATAACATTTCTCTGCAAAAGTGGTCAACATGTTTAAAAATTATTAATCAGTATCCTTCGAACTGCTCGCAATCATATATTAGGTGAAACTAGAGCTATTTCTTCATTCAAAATTTAAACATGTTGACCACATAGCTCTAGAACTTCAGTGGTGTACTAAAAGTTCTAGAGCTTATCAAAAATTGGAAATATCTTTTTTCAAGTACTTATGTGGATAAAAGAACTTCAATATAGTTCAATAAAATAAAATGCATCCATCACATATAAAAGAGTAGTTTTGCAACAATTCTAGCAAAGAAATTAATTATTATTAATTATTACTTAGCTAGATTTGTCGGTCTTTAAAAACAAAACTTTGAAAAAATATAAAACGAATATCATTTCTTCTTTCCAAAGCGTAAAATATACCTTAGTGACTTCTTTAAGAGATTTGTGAAGACACGACGAAGTTTATGTGAAGTGCTTCTATCTTTAAGACTCTCAATTACTTGGTCACTCAAAGCAGAAACAGCCTTATCTCTAGAAATTTTATCATGTTCGAAATCCGTAAAAATATTTTGCAACTGAGTGCCACATAGGATTTGCATTTCTTCTGTAAGAGCTAACAAATCTATATCTATTTCTCCATAAATATTCTGAAAAAGCTAAAAATTATTTTGAAATGAAAATATTTAGACAAACAAACACAAATATCTTTTTAAAATCAAATACAATATATATTTTCACACATGAAAAAAAATTTTTTATCGACGATGAAAAGGAACATAATTGTCACCTACTTACTTAGTTGTGATTTTCTTTTATGAATTAGCTCACTTATATATTATGATTGCAGGTTTAATTACAGTGACGAAAACTAACAATGTATAACAGAATTCAAAGAAAATGACATACTCGTCTTTTTGATCGGCCACACGAATCGCATATTTCGTTTATAGCTTGAATTAAATGAGAAATTGCCTGAAGACCACTTTCGACACACTGTTCAAATACTTCAGGTTCAATTTCAACACCATCCATATCAATCATTAGAACACGCTTTCCTTGATCACATCCAGCAATAACCAAGTCCAGTTCAGAATTTTTTATCTCTTTTCGACTAGGATTTATAACCACCTAAGTGATTACAGCTAATACATTTGAGCATGCATATGATGAAAACTTTTAAAATTTGGCTGCATACTTCACACAAAATTCCTCAAGAATGTAAAATTAATACTTATCAAAAATGGAGAGAATGCATCCGAAAATTTTAATCATTGCAAAGAATAGAAAAAAAGCTAAAATGTAGAAAATACCTGATTTTCAATGAGAGCTATTCTTACAGCACCAAGTGGCCCGTTCCAAGGTATGTCCGACAAAGCTAAAGCGGTAGAAACTGCATTAAGACCCAAAATCACTGGATCTCCATCATCATCTACTGCGAGCGGTTTACAAATTACCTAAAATCACGCAGATATTCACCTGATTTTCTATCAGAACATATGTAATTTGTAGAAAAAATTTTCGGTTCCAGAAAAGCGTAGAAAAATGTTTTATACCGAAATCGAGGAATAAAAAATTTATACCTGAGTTTCACCACAGTATTCTTTCGGGAACAACGGCCTGATTGATCGATCAATCATACGAGATGCCAAAATATCAGCATCACTTTGTTGCAACTCTCTTCTCAAGTAATTCGTAGGAATTCGACCGATAGCTGATGCGCTCTGTTGAAAGTCTACTGTAAGAGGCATAAAATCTGCCATATCATTTCCTGAGCTTTGCTTTCCCACCACTGTTGCCAACACCTAAAAGCTTATTTTCTTTTACTTTAAAAGTACAAACCTCAGAGATTAATTCTCTAAGTATCTTTATAGCTCAGCAAATTACAGCTTCAAAGTTTTCCATATATTATTACATTAATTTAACATTTAAGAAATTTTATTTCTACTAAGTTTGCATGTCTACGTTGAAAAATGATAAAAAATGAAGAGTGAAAACTGCCAAGTTTAAATAGCCGAACATACAGAAGTATCGCCTTGTGAAACAACAGCAGCACCATCAGCTAAGCGTGCTATATGCCCAGCTTCAAAACGAACAACATCTCGTCCGTTAGAACCAATATGTGTTTCAACTAGCTTACTTCCAAAGGTTTTTAAGCTATCTTGCAAAAAACAGTTCTTACATCTCAATATCGAATTCGCTATTTTCAATCTGTTCGGAAACATCCTGAAATGATCGAATATTTACCACATTAGTATTCCTCTTTAACAAACTGCAGAACAAATTACCCATGTAATACATCATAATTACATATCATAAATAAACTACATTAAAAAACACCACTGTTCAATGCACCGACTGAAGAAATGAAACTCAACCTGCAGCAGAAAAAGTACTAAATACCGAATACGTGAATGGAACACATTAATAAAATACGTAAACAATGACACGAGGATAGGAGAGCCTTCCTTATAGATGCAATGGGATTGAGTATCGACTAATCCGCCATCATTCAATTTACTATACCAGGCCCAAAGAGCAAAAATCCTAAAACTATCGTAACAGAAAGCGGAGGATTTGTGAGTTGCCTTGTAATGTACTCTCCTTGATTTAAAATAAAAAATCACTTTATCTAAAAATTCAAAATATTATACAATACATCTACAGCTTTTTAACACTGCTGGAAATTACACCTTTTACCAAAAATATAACAATAAATAACACATCATTTACAAAAAATGTAATGTACAATAAAACAGTCTGAAAAGATGATTCTTGTCATACATGTTGAAAGCAGTATGCCCAACGATACAAGGAACAGAATGTTTTTAAAACTTCTTCTATGAAGATAAATATAGAAAATTGAGTGAGGAAGCTTTAACTGCGAGAATCTACTGATCAAACGTAATTTATCTTTGTACTTTTGCTCTAGCAATATGTGATATATAAGACATACAATCCTGTGCTAAATTTTTTTCTTTTTTTAAAATGAGATTTTTAAATTAAACATGCATAGCATTTAGTGGTACACACTTTTTGTGAATGAAAAGGATATCTGAAAACTTCAACTGAAATGAATATGGTATCGGAAAACTTCAAATCAGGAAAAATAAGGCAACGAAATGAAATGAAAAAAAAACTCAGGGACAGAACAGTGGAAAAAAATTATGCGCAGGTTTCGAAAATAGAAAATAATTTTTCAACATTAAAAGTGAAGCCTTCTAAAAAAATAGTACTTTTGTACTAGCCAAATACGCTAGAAATAGTCAAGTGTAGTGTAAAGACACAACAGTTAGCTTCCAGTAGAAGAACGTCAGGAAATTAAAATTTTCAGCAAGACAAAATTGATACTAAAAACTTTTGCATACCACTGAAACATTATAAGTAACATCAAGCAGTTTAAAATTCACACAGATGCATAACCTTGACGCTTCGCCCGAGCCCGGCCAATTAAGTAAGCAATCAGAACAGTAATGACTAGCGCAGCTAGACACACCCCAACAACTATTGGCACTAAGTTTGAAGTTCGAAAATCTAATCGACATAATGTATATTCTGAAATATTTTGCATCATAAACACTTTTCGCAAAACTAACAAAAAATGATAGAATCAGTTTTTGACAAATACCTAAACGATGTTTGAAATACATCCCTTCTCTGAGTCAATTCTATAAGTTTCAAATTTTAAGATCTCTACGTTATTTAGTGTAATGTACCTTGGTCTTCAGGAAATTTAGTCGCATTGAAATGAGCGTATGCAATAAGACGCATGTCATGCAATCTTATCAAAGAACTTTTTTCAAAGTTTAAAGTTACAATGGAGCATTGATATGCTTCATCAATGCTGGAACTTAATTCCAAAACTGCATGTTTGTTCATTGTATAAATTTGCTTTGATCCTGAGTATCGCAATTAATATTTTAACACCGAGAACATCAAAGGTACAAGATGATATGAAATTTACATTTAAGCACATAATTTTATTTAAATTTTGACTATAAGTCGAAAGAGTGTACCCGTAAATGAAAAAAAAAACTGACTGCAATGAAAATGAACAAATTTGGTGTTAAGACTTTTACGACAAATTCTACCTTTACAATCATAATTTTATGAATTACGAAAATATTGTGAATAAATTTGTGCTGATTACGGGAGCTATTTACCAACCTGTCGCATTTAACTTTGGTTGAAAGCTCGCTTCTAAAGTATAATTGTTTATCGAATACAAATCATTATTTTTCTGGAAGAAAATAGTTAGATTCCATTGTCCCATATCAAGCACATCATACGGATAAAAGCTGGAAAGTCAGTTTATAACTAATACTACCATTCTTAGTAGAATAATGTATTTTAGTTTTTCCATTATTCTACATTAAGATGAAATTTCGTAAATTGAAACTTTTTGACAAAAATTTGTTCTTATAAAAGTGGACCTTTAAACTGCTTTCTCTAAACTGTAAAAATATGTTTAAAATAACTTTAGTTTTATCGTAAGCTAATCGCATAAAATAAAATTAACATATTTACATTCGAAATAAGATTAAGTGATTTTGTTCATGATGCAATTGTTATAAACTTTAAAATTGAAATACACTCTTCTGAACCTTATTGTTATGTACTGCTTTTCCGCACAGGAACCATTAGACTGTCCATTCGTAATACTGAATTCGAGTTTTCCTGTTTCATTATCCAGCTACAAATTACTACCTGCGTTAATCCATCTATTTTACGCTCTCAATAAATCATTATCAGAGATAATAAAGAGAACCATTCACAGGAAAACATTAAAATATTCATACCTTGTTGTAGTGAATAATACCGGTGATGTTTGAATCCAAAACGATACATGTATCACCATCCATAGTATTCACATAGTAATGCTCACAAGCGACCATTGAAAAACAAAACGCTAAAATCGAAACAACGGAAAGTTGAATAAACAAAGAAAGAAACTATTTTCAATAAAAACTGCTATTGGAAATTCCTAACATAATCTTTTTCGCAGCAACATTAATCCTAATTATTGCACAAATTTCATCCTACATATGATAAGCAATAAAAACCCTTACCAACATATATGAACAAAAGATGAGTTGCTGTCTTCATCATACGATCTACAATGGGCAACTTGAAGTGATAACTGATTCTATAAAATGAATCTACTTTAACCTATGCTATCGACAGATATACAACGCATAATTACGGATGCATAATATCCAATAAAAAAATTTCCATAATGACAAAAACTAAAGAAAGTACAACTTGACGTGAATACAATTCATCCAAGACACTAATGAATTTTAAACAGAAGTGAATGTGAATGTGAATAAAACGACTACAGATAGGCCCCCTACAGACAAGGACATTCAGAGTTTGCAGCAATGAGTCATTATTGTTAACAAACTTATTGATGGGAACTCACCCTGCAATAATTTCATTCATCACTACCCACTCTCTCACTCTGTTGTAAACAAATGCACTGTTATTCTCTCTATCTGTATGAGAAATCCAACCTCAAACCAATAATGAATACAAACTTTGACCTTCCACACAACAACAGTACCAATTTTTGAATAATCTAGCTCCACTTCCACATCTCGTTTTACGAAGTTCTCAAAACAATACTATCTTAAATCCTTAAACAATGCCAAACTTACTGTCAAGATTTTGGAGTCCTTAACATAATTCGCACACCCTTTTACGAAACAAATATTCTTAGATTAAGACATGAGTAATTCTCCCAAATGTATTGCTGACATAATTCTACTTCATCTTTTGATCATCTCCACGATGACATGTTAAAAGTAATACGGATACTTCCTACCGTCATATCCAGTCATGCTTGCAGTAGAAAAGACGATGAGGCATAATTTGGAAACAAAAAGTTGATAACAATAACAAAGACATAATGGAATATCATTTCGCCATTAAGCATTATGGTACGTATATACTCACTGCAATAAAAACTGTGCTTTACTTCATTTCTTAACAATAAACAAAACACTTTTAAAACAATTCCTTCTTTTTGGCATAATTTTACGCAGACATTATGTTTTCGAGGCAACTGGAATTATAAATATAGGGATATCTGTAGAATGGACAAATAAAATTTTTCCAGTAGAATATGTTCTTTACAGTTCAACAACGTAAAAATGCAAAAGAAGACTCAAATAAATAACTTGAACGAAATAATTGTTCTTCATGTTTAAAATGGTGGAGGTAAAAACATTGGAGGTGGTACTGGCGATGGTCGAATCATGGCACCTCCGACAGGTGTAGGAGTAGGTCCAGATTCATCATGTTGACTCAATCGATCAAAGCGAAATGCAAATTGCATAAAAAACTGAAATAAAAGTAATGCTTCTTTAATCAATAGAATAAGATTGCATAATATTCAATTTCTAGAAAATTAAGCCAAAAAACCCAATTCTACAACTTTGAATACTACTCCAATATATTTCCTACTCAGTGGATTATTCCACAGCTTTTTTTAACAGAATTTCTCAAACACAGTATATTTTAACTAATTCAAGACTTATTAATAATATGAATAATATATTTGTAAGACCTAGTTGATTTCATTCAATATCATGATTTTTTACACCATAAAAACCACTGCTCGCGTAGTGCAGCAGAATTTTTCGCATAAATACTATTTAATATTGGGGAGATATTGAATAGTAATTTTACCAAAAAATTGAAAAGATTCTAAATAAGAAAGCATCTAATTTTACTACTATCACTCGAGAACTAACATGATTTAAAATCTCGACATCCAAATATTTGGCAAAAATAATTACGGTGGTAAAGGACTAAAAAAGTGTAGGTAATAAACAATTACCTGCTTGGTATCTTTATTCCATAGAGTCCAGAATTTATCTTCGGATTTATCTACTTCTCGTGACGGTATTTTGAATGCAATCGTCTCATAAGGTTCAGCAGCAAAAAGAATATATTGCCATCGTTTGTCCGGTGGTTGCACTTTTTGTTCATAAGCTGACATAAACCTGCAATTCCAAATTTTTTATATCAACGTACAATAGTATATCTGTTGCTATCTTAAAAATTCTGACCTATGTCTGGGAGTGATACCATCCACGATTTCAGGATAATCGATTTGAAACAGCAATGCTTGCTGGCCGGAAGATGGATCTCTTTCCTTTGTAACCTGCAAAATGAAAACTAAGCAAAGAATTAAAACGGACAATACATATAGTGATATATAAAACGTAAATAACAAATCAGCATAATCAAAATACGTACCTTGTAACCAGGCCTCCCAATTTTAACAAATTTTTTAGGTTCTACTTTAGCTTGTGCTGGTGCTGGCATGTACGGCTGATCAGAAGCTTCTTTAGCGGCGCGCCGAGCTAGATTAGACTGATGCTTCTTTCCCTGAGTATGCGCCAAATATGAACCTAAAATGATGGTTTCATTATCCGTATAATGATTTTTAATCGGTATTTTGAAAAAACAAAAGTAAATTAGTTTTTTTTAAATTTTGGAAACGCACTTATATGAAGTGATTAACAAGGCTCACAATTTGTAATTTAATTGAGGAAATAAGTTCATGAGTGAATAAAGTATCTTATACAGGATAACAACTACACAAAACGTGACGACTTAACGGTAATCTACTGAGGCAATTTCATCTGTGAATGTAATAACTTTTGAAAATAACTGAATCCGGATTACCTTCATTGTTGTGTAAAGTTAAGCATAATTTGCACTCATAGCCACCAAGATGATTTTTCATAAAATAAGGATCCTTTTGCAAATCAATAGTTTCTAAAGCCAACTGGCGTAATCTTTCACGCCGATCAACATTTGCATCAGACCAAGATGCCACCCCACCCCCACCAGTTTTGCCTCCTGCGCGATTCTGAAAATCCATAATCTGAAATAAAAAACGTAAAAACATCAATTATATTTTCAAGTTCTGTAACTTAACATTCGGCATAACAAAAGCTCTGAGCGATACCCAATTTAGCAATGAATAATCCCCCAGAAAATTAGCTTCAAGTAAGGTTACTTCATTAACGTGGACCTTTGCTGAATTATGAAGCTTTAAAAGTTAACACTACATGTACTTAACACCCGAGTTTTCTTTAATTTCACAATTTTGAGAATGAAATTACTCTAAAAATGATTAGTATCGACAGTTTCTCATTCGATAAGAGGAAATAGTAAAAGATTTCAACTTTTCATACTGAAAAGGATACTGAAAAAAATTAATAATATAATGATATTGAATACACTGTGCGCAGCACATACGCCGCCCCCTTGAGTACTCAAGCTGATTACTTTAATTAAAAGCGTAATTGCAATTAAATTTCAATTTCAATTCTATTTCAATTAAAAAATGCCACGAACGGTGGTACTTTTCGTGTTATAAAACAAGTCAAACTGATTCACATCAATCAAAAAATGCGTAAAATCGTACTACTTATTAATTTACACTGTTTTTATTATAGAATTGAGAAAATGAGACAATAAAAGGAATAATAAAATACGCCATAGGATATCAGCATTCTGAATGAATATTTGAAAATATTAATAGATAACTTAAAAAGTTACAAAACATTTCACTTCTTTAGCGCAAGTTTCAAACAGCAAACTAGACAATTCCTTATATGATTGAAATACAATTCAAATGCATAAATAGTAATGCCATTAACTCAATGAGTTACGATGACAATTATGCATCATGTAACGATAAAAAAGATCTAGATTACGTATATCTAAAACTAATTCTAGTAATAAAACCAAATTAAAGCGCATATACTATAAAGATGAATTCGTAACAATTGCACAATCTTTGAGCTGCTTTAGATTAGTGATTTTCAGGTGGAAGATTTGTCTTACAGCAATAAATTGGGCACGATATTGTTTTAAAATGACGTTGCATAGTCGAAAAGGACTGAAGAAAGTTTAAGCTGACATTGCTTAACAGTTCTCATTTGTCGTGAAGGCATACGTAAAGCTTTCACTTCTAACATGTCTGGCGAGTCATTTTAATTTTGGAGCAGGAACATAAGATAAGTATCCAGAGTTGTACACAAGTTGTTTTTAATGAAGACAGCATGATGGAAGCTATTAAACACTTTGATGTGGTAGAGATTCACGAGTCTTTTTTTTCAGATTCATCAAATTTAAGTATATATTATTACAAGTTCAATAAGTTATTAGTATCTATGGATATTATCTCAATTAGACCTGTATATAATTTTAACTACCTTAATTAAAGCAGTTATATATTTGATTTCCTTCTAACCTTTGGTACTCTTTTTACAATGTAGCGTCTACTTTCATCGTGTATGTATATATTAAATTATACTTGATATTACATTAGTTTATTTAAATTTATTTCGAATGAATTTGGTTTATTGGTAGTTGGAAATAATGCCATATCCAGCTACACAAGTATTATTCAAAAGTTTTTGAAAAATTTACAAATATATTTGTAATGTCTACAGACAACAATGCCGATGCATTGGGCAGAAGAAGGATATGCGGGAATGGTAACTGGTTGGGAAGTTTTTCGTTGTCAAGCTGAAATGTTATGGGTGTTTTTGTTTCTTGTATTTCCAGGTATTTAATTTCCCTGTCAAAATTAGGAACTATTTAACTTTCATTCTTTTCGAATTTTTAAGACATTGATGAACTAATTTTTTCTTTTTTCAAGTTGTTGAGGGTAATCAAGCACAACTATACAAACATATCGAAATGGGAAAGAGTTTTTTATCTAAAGGTCAATTTTCGGATGCGCTGACTCATTATCATGCTGCAATTGGTATGTTTTAAATAATCTAATTTTCCAAAATCACTGATATAGTTAAACATTGAAGAAATCTATGTTATGCATTCATGAGCTCTTTTATTATCATTTAGAAATTTCAGATTTGGATCCCCAAAATTATCAGGCATTGTACAGCCGTGCAACTGTATACCTGGCTATGGGTAAATCTAAAGCAGCACTTCCTGACCTTGATGCAGTGATCAAATTAAAGCCAGATTTTACTTCTGTATGACCTTTTTACATTAGTCTTGAATATTCGTTTACATCTTCAAGTATTTGAATTATAAGAACTTTTTATGAGTGTTTGTATACATCTTTCAATCTTTGAATTGTAAGAATATTTGGTATAAAACATCTTACTAAGTAAATTTTCGTTAAGGCTCGTATTGAAAGAGGAAATGTTCTCTTAAAACAAGGAAATTTGCATGATGCAGCAAGTGATTATAAAGCTGTTGTAAGGTTTTTCTCATATTTTTTTGACTGTGCAATTTCTGGAGCTTTCTTGAAAAAGTACTTTAAGTATTAATATAATAAGAAACGTAATATTTGCAGTAGTTGTAGGCGAAAGCAGATCCTGCAAATAAAGAGATGGCAAAGAAATTGTCGGTGGTTTCAGAAGTGCAGACAACTATTGAACATGCCGATTTTTATTATGATAAAGATGATTTCCGGAATGCAGAAGGTTTTTATTCGAAGGCCATAAAAGTAAGGCTGTGTAATGTTAGGTACTCCGCAATATTTCTTGATCTCAAGAGAGTTTAAAGAAAGTAACTGAAATGGATGAATGAATGTAAATATAAATGTACAAATATGCGCTTTTATAATTTATTTATTTACTTATCAAAACCTGATTTAGTCCATCTTATATTTCTGGAACTTTGATTGAAAAAGCATTCATATTTTGATCCTGTATATAAAATTACGAAATACATTAGATTAATGTTAGTTATTCTTTTGAAATCTTTGCGAAAATCTGGATATACAAACATATTTGAGCGAGAGATGAAAGCGACCGCGACATTTCTTAGAATTTTGATTACTCTGTAAACTTGTGTATTTGAAAATAATCTTCTCAAATCATAAATTTTTGTTAGGAAACCAAGATTCAGTTTTTTAGGTAAAGAATACTTTGATTTACATTATTTTTGCTGAATATTAGTTTCAGTTTAGGTTTCAGTTCTGAAAAACATTCTTGAATTATGGATATTAGATGCTTATTCAGAAAGCTGATAATTTCTTCTGATAAAGTTACAGAAATATAAAGCGAATTAATGAACTTGTGGACACGAGTACAATGCTTACATGGTTTAAGCTAAGAAATATAATAATTGCAAAAAAATTGTTAGCTCTCTTTTAAACTATTATATACATGATATATACTTTTTCCCTACCAGTTCAGATATGTATATGGGATGCGAAATTGTACCATAGACGAGCCAAATGCCGAGAACAGTCTCAAGATCTACATAATGCTATTGCTGATTACAGACTGCTAGCAAAATTATCACCGGGCAGCAGTGACATATTTTATAAAATTGCTCATCTTTATTACTGGACGGGCGATGCGGAAGAGTCATTAAAGTATTGTCTTAACATTAGTTTTTAATGGATGCGAACTGAAAATTGGTATTAAGCTTGTATTTGGTTTTCTAAAGTTGTTTCTTCATTTGCTTATCCTAAAGGCGTTAGCATTCATTGTTGATAGAGTCAGTTATATAATTTTTATCTCGCTTTGTTGCTCACTATAGTCTATATTATTTCTGTTGTTTTTTTGAAATAATTTATTATAGTAGGAAATCTCGCGTTAGTATACTGAACATTTGATTATTGGATTCAGTATTAAGAGAACTCTATGCTACTTGCATTTTTTGCAACTAGCATAAAAGTACTGCTGTCACCTATTATTAGTAATCTGTTGATATAATATTGTTGCAGTCAAGTACGAGAATGTTTGAAACTGGATCAAGATGATAAGCAGTGTTCAAAATTTTACAAAAAGGTTAAAAAACTGGTTAAAATGCGTGAATCTATCAATGTATTGGTTGCAAGGAAGCAGTGGATGGAATGTTTAAATGAAGCAGTGCGAATTTTAAAAATTGAGAAAGAGGTGCAGAAAATTCAATTGGATGCGTACAAACACATTTGCAAGTGTAATATGCATGTCAGTTTTTTTCTTATTTTGAAAAAGTAGTGCGAAAATCCTATTTATTTGTCATGTAAAATAACATGTAAGTCAATCATAGATTTTTGTTACTAATTTATTTTATAGCTCAGGAGTATTTTTGTAACTCTAATGCAGTCAGTTTAAGCACATTCTCTAAATGTAGCTTTGTTCGCAGGCTGGTCACTTTTCTGAATCTGTAGCAGCTTGTTCTGAAGTACTCAAATTTAATTCTGGTGATGTTGACGTGCTTTGCGATAGGGCGGAGGCATTCTTAATGACAGAGAAATATGATGAAGGTTTAAACTTTTTTAGGAGTTATGTATTCATTAAAATTCAGAAAATTATTTGAAAGGTTGCAGCTGGAAATGGATTTAATATCAAAATGCAAGATAAGTATTGATGATCTGAACAATAGTGTAAACGTTTGTTGTTCTCAAAAATAAGATAGCGGCAAGTTATCTCCAAAACCTATATGATACATTTCTCCCAGTATCTTTAGAGAAACTGATGATTTTCTTTGATTTTTCAAAATAAATGCTAATTCAAAAGTATGGAATATATCAAAAAAAATTTTCCAGCTATCGAAGATTACCAAAAAGCATTACATTTGAATGAAGATTTGAGACGAGCCAAGGAAGGCCTTGCTAAAGCCCAGAAGCTCAAAAAGAACACTGGTCGGAGAGACTATTATAAAATTCTTGGCGTAAAAAGGTAAATATTCTCTTTTTATTTCATATATTTTGACTATATTTTACTTTATATACATGATTCTAGGGACGGAAAAGTAAATGCTTTATATAACGTAACGGGCATTTATTATTATCATAAAAAATTGAGTTTTATATACAAAAATTTACTGTTGAAGTTACTGTTCAATTTTATAAGGAATGTTTAATATAATCGAAAAAGCATATCTTTTATACTTGAGTGTTTTGTGAGCTTTGTGTGGGGTAGCATGCTTATTTTTTTCAAGAAATTCGTTATTAACTATTTGGGCGTATATTTAGAAATGCAAAAAAAGTTGATATTGTCAAAGCCTATCGAAAAAAAGCACAAGAATGGCATCCGGATTTATTCAACGATGAAGAAGAAAAGAAAAAAGCAGGGGAGAAATTTGTTGATATTGCAGCTGCAAAAGAGGTTTACACTTCAAAATTTTCTTTAATTGGGATTTTAAAAAGTTTGTAGGACGTAATCTTTTTGCTTAATAGTTATCTAGTAGTGGCGAAATGATTCTAGGTGCTAACTGATCCTGAGAAAAGAGCGATCTTCGATAGTGGAGAAGATCCACTGGATCCTGAGCATCAGCAGCAAGGAGGCTACCATCATCCTTTCCAGAGTGGTTTTCCGTTCGGTGGAAGTAATGGTCCGTTTTCATTCCAGTTTCATTTTGGTTGAATTAACTCATCTTTGTTGCTATTGTTATATCGGTTTCTTTGTTTCTCTGATAATTCTTCTTGTACGGGTTCTTGTGATTTTAGGTTTTTCAATATTTGCTTGCAATATGATATGAATTTATCTGGTTTAAATTAAATTAGATTAAACTAATGAATTATGTTTTCATTTGAACTCACAATGTCCATATTCGGATTAAGTTTATGTCCATACCTATTATTTTCAATCTGAGGGCTCTTAAATAAGTGCTTTGTACCAATGTATCCGCTCTTAAGCGATCTATTTCATTCTATCTTTATCAGTTCTTGCGCATGTTTTGGAGCAAAATCAAATCGGTTGCGAATACAAATGTTAACCACTGTTATAACTTTGCAGTTTTCTTCGCCATTGGATAATTTGTTAAGTTCTTTAGCGGGAGAACATAATTTATGTTATCGTAAACTTTGGTTTTAATGTACTAAAAGTGCTTCTCAGTTTTATCGCTGACTTATCATGTATACATTGTGTACGAGATACCAGTCGGTTTCATATATTATCGGTTATACTGTTTTAGTGGAAAAGTCGACTCTCGGCTTATATTTTGCTTGGAATTCTGTGCGTAAAGATATCATTGACTTTTATACAGAGAAGGATATGATGCTATAGCATGTAATTTTTATGCATACACTTATGGAAATTATTATGAAACTGATTTGGCAATGTTCATTTTTTGAAATCTGTTAAAAATCTATCAACATTTTTGCTATGATGACATCAGTAAATGGGAATAACTTGGTGCTCAGTTTATTGGTCATATTTGTTCTTGCACTTTTTATCCGGAGTTTCATTTAATATGTAGTGGAAACGGCACTTGGATAGAGTCTCTGGTGTTGCTCATCTAAGTCTTGTGGTATTCTTTTAATTGTGCAGTTATGAATACTGAAGAAAGGGTGTAATGCATCTAATTCATGCTTGTAATATAAGGATGGCCATGTACGATAGTTCTTCTGTAAAATTTGAAAAGGAATTAGCGTGAATGTTGGTGCAGATTTTAATTTGGAGCTGGGATCCTTTAGTATCAATTGAAATAAGGGATGATGGTATGGGGAAAGTATGTTGTTGGCAAGACTGAAGTTGTGCCTTACTTCGCAGCTTAAAGTATTTTCTGTGATATTTCGTCTTTTTAGAAATATTGGTAATCTGTGAGCATATATTCAATTCAATAATGAGTACTGATATTCAATGAAGGGAAGTGGGAGGGTAGTTTTAGCACTTGGGAATAAGTTGTTGAAACTAATTTTAAGAAATATGAAAATGTTTTACTAAAGGAAGTGGGGGGATGACCTTTTTGATCACATCTTTAGTTTTTTCATTGCTTGACCTAAAGTTCGCATTCGATTTGTCTATGCGTCATCGTTTACAGGTATTTAGTTTGCAGGTTTATTTGGTGAGAGTGATTCCATGAAGTAAATGAATATGTTTGCAAATGTGATTAGATAAATTGACTTTTAGTATTGAATATTAACAACTAGGGCAGAATGAATTTCGGTAAATTTGTATTCAAAGGGAGGAAGTATGGAAGGTGTGACATTGTTGAGTAAATTTGGTTCAACAAGGAATACCAGTTATAAGGTCCTAGAACGGTCTATAGGTCATTGTTAAAATTTTATTTGGCCTCTTCGCGTACCAGTTCGTTATCCAGATTCTAATTCTTTGGTAGAAAACATTCGAAAATTTTGTAAAACAACGTTTAAAAGGTGTAATTAGATGAAAACACGCTAGTTTTGAGGGAACGAAACGAAGATCCGGAATTATACTCATTGATATTGGCACAATTTTTACTTTACTTACGCATGCTGAGTAACGTAAATTAAAATTGCTTCAAATACACTCCAAGGAGTAGTTTGTTTTGATCTGTTAGCTATATTTTCAACGTAACCTAAAAATGGACTTGGCGATTATTATTTATTAACAAAGGATGTATTATTGATAATGTTCATGATACATTCGGTGATTTGGTCAGAACACTAATTTTTGCAAATATTAAAGACAGACCAGTCAAACCCAATTTAAAAAATTTTTAAATCGCGTTTTCTAGAAATATTTTCATCGTTTGGTATAAGCAGCCGATATATTGTTGCAACGTTTCAACTTTTATTGTATATCCATTATCATCTGCATCATGTGATGAACATATACTTTGGAAATGAATAACAAGAATGTTAATTACGCAAATGCAGAGAATGAAATTATGATATGAAGTTTTAACCGAGTTTCTTATCAACTGCTTCTTGTGATGTGATTGATAATGCTGTGAGAGATTGTTGAAATGATATGTAGCCATTCCGGAGATCTAATATTTCTTATAGCAAATTGCTTTTTCAAACAGAATTCAATTCTGAAGTCTTCCAAGCCGCCAGAATTTCTGTTGGAATTAGAATTTTCAGAATATTACTGTCCACTGTAGCGAGCTTCATAACTCTACAGTATCATGATGGTTATTAATTTTAAAATATTAAAGAAATGTTGGTTAAAATAAAATTTAGTAATAGAAAACAAATTCTGTTATTAAAGAAACTGGTGAGTAAAAATGAAACGGATTTCGATGGATCAGATTCCAGAAGAAGTTTTAAACAGCGCTACTACCAAACAAGCATACGTGTATTTTTCTTACAATAAAGTTTTTGAGAGCTCTCCCTTTCCTGAGAATATGAATCACTGGTTTTGTGTTGCTGAAATGCAAATATTCCGATCAAATATCACTGTCAAATCTTTTACATTGCAAACAATATTGAAATGCATAAAAAGTATTGAATTAGTCTTTGATCTAACAGTTTGAGAAGTTAAAAATATTTCATTATTCACTGAATATTTTAGCCTGGTAGTAACATACAGAATTAAATTATTTTTATGTTAATGCCGGCCAAAAGTCAAATAATCACACGTAACTTTTGACTTATTGTGATCAGTCAATACAGGAGCTCTACCTTTTAATTCATCCTTGAATTCAAGTTAAACAATACGAAAGTTAATGCTAGGCTCATACATTTTTTGTGCAAGAATTATGACTTGATTCTATCAACAATCCTGCATTACTAATTTATGATAATACCTTTTGGTTTTTTGTAAACTAACTGCTCTTTTTATTATTAACATAACTGACTAAAAGTCATTGATTTTTCGTCTATACTCAGTTCAATATAAAATGTTCATTTGGCTAAGATAAATTTTTATTTAAAGTTGTAACGCAATTTTATTTTACTTACAATTTATTGCTCGTTAAGAATAGAATTGGGTCTTCAGTTTTCATTCTCCTTCACTATTGTCTAGTACAAATAGACGCATTATTTTAATAAAATGAGTTTTCTAATTTAATGCCATAATGATCTTTTTACAATGTGTACAAGTGATTTTAGCGTGAGGTTATTATTAGGCATATTTTTGACTGAAAACAAAAAGAATATTTGACGAATAGTAGTAAAAAGCTGCTGGCAAAACCGAATACATATGTATACTTTTACTGCTGAGAGTACGCATACATATAGTCGTAAAGTATTTGTATTGACCGAAGAATTCATCTTTCAAAGTGATTCAATAAATTTTAAAAATTTGCACACTAATCCCAACTACTTCATAAAGTTTAGTCTAACTCGTGTATTAATTTATCTCAAAAGCTTAAAAATAATGTCACAACTTTCATCTTAGCTATTATCAATTTGAAATCACAGACGTTATTTCTCAGTTTATAAATTCAGTAATTCATAGTTTCCCTCTCAATTTTTGACATTCCAAATAAAATTGAATACATATAAATAGAATACTTGTAATCCCAAAAAGCAAATAAGTTGAATTTGAATGAGTGTATAATGTACATTTCAGGTAGATCAGGTAGATGAGTCTTCAAGTCGTAATCTGTTTTGCAAAACTTCATCTTAGGAAGTTTTCAAAAATGAATGAAGTATGACAAGTATTGTTTGTAAAAAAGTGAAAATGTTAATTGGTTTCAGATGCATCAAGAGATGTCTTATCACTTCTTTACAGTTGCTTTATCGTGTCTGTTACTTCAGCTGAAATTTACAGAATCCACCGTGAGTTTATAAAAGTTATTAATATCAAATTTCGAATTCCATCACATGCTTAATTCAGAAAAAGTATTTTAGCTTGTTTGAATTTATTATTATAGAGAAATAAGACGACTCAGCAAGAAGCATTAGATTTGCCGAGAGCACTCAGAAATGAAGATGGCAAAAGACCTGCTGATTTCCTAAACAACTCATATGCGGAATTAAGGCAGTTGAGGAAACGTGAGAATTCATCAAGTAAGGCGAGTAATGCAAAGGAAAGTGCTTCTCAATGTGACAGTTTGCTGAAAAAACTGAATGAACAGAGCTCTAACCAGTGTTACACTACTTGTGAAAAAAAACATTTTCAATGTGGAATCTGTTTGAAGAATTTTACTACAAAAGTTTCTTTAAACCGACACGTGAACATACATACCGGTGAGAAACCATATATATGCGAAACGTGTAACAGTGGATTTACGTGTTCTAGCAATTTCAAGAGACACATTCGCATACATACCGGTAAAAATCTATATGAGTGCAACATATTAAGAGAGGATTCACAACTTCCAATAACTTAAAGGTACACATACGCACACATACTGGCGAAAG
>UYYF01004551.1:1288-31381 GCA_900618365.1 Thelazia callipaeda
GATCTGATTTAAAAATAATTCGATGAGTCAAACATCAGTTTACTGACTCATCTATTTGAAGGATTATTGGGAACTGAGAACGAAGTGAAACAGATTTGATATTTTTTACGAATGTAGAAGGAAAACTTTTAAATGGACGTTTCAAATTTTCATGTCACATCACACACTGGAAGCATTGTTAATGTCCAGATTCTTCGACATTTAGCATTAATTATGAATGAATTATATTAAGTTATGAATTAAATTCGTGCAAATTGTTTGAAGTTTTTTCTTTCACTGAATTTTTTATATTATTTATCAGTTGTGTATTAATAAACGAATGCAAAAATATTAAGAAAAATGCTTTTGTTAGTGTTCAATCCACCGTTTTCTTCCCTTCAAATAGTTGCATATCTTTCAAATTCACACATTTCGACTCTTTCAGACATGCCAATAATGGCTTCAGTAATCTGAACTTTTGTAATCAGATTTTTTTTAATTGTCAGAAGTTTGCTTACATATAACAAATACAAAATAATCAGGTCACAATTAATGTTTGCGAGATCATTTACTTCACAATTTTTTAACATATTCATTACTTTATTCTCAAATTTGAAAGCGCTGAAGAGGAAATTCAGAGGCAGAAATACAATTGTTTAAATATTTTAAGCGTACTCAAAAACTTATCCATTTTGCGTAAAGTAAAGTCAAAAATAATTATTTTTAAAAACTTTGCGTCTTCGCAATTTTTTTTAATTTTAATTAATGTCACTGAGAACTTTTACCATTTCATTTTGTGTGAATTAATAAACGGTTAGCAGTTTTTTCTGCGTGAAGAAAACAACGATTACATGCTGAAAAGTCACAAGTGGAATGATAAAAACACATTGCTTGTTGAGATTTTGAGATATTTTAGAAGCTTTCAGTGAAAAATTGAAATTTTGTCGAAATTTTATCATTAATTTTTTTCTTGCATCTAAACACTCTTTTATTTATTGTCTACAAGGAAATTTTTGTGATAATAATTACAAATGAGGACAGTTTGATGAATGAATGTGAAAGAGAAAAATGAACTCTAACTCATTTTTCCAAAAAATTCCTTGAAACCTGCTTTAGATTTGGTGTACTGACTGGTTCGATAAGAGATGTCAACAAATTAAGAGCCATTCAAGTTTTTAAGATGTTAAAATAAATCTATTTAAATTTCGTTTCAGTATCGAAATTAATATGTATTTTCGAACATAATAATTGATTAATATTAGAATTTGAAGACCGGATTTCTAATATTCTCAAAAAAGGTTACCTAGGCGTCAACTTCCTTTTTTGCACAAAAACTTGACACTTTTGTTTGAATTGGTCAGCGTGAAAAAAAAATACTTGTTCGTAAATATGTTCATCTACTCTCCAATTTTTCATCATAAAAACAAGTTGGAAAATTCAAACTATCAACAACAAGTTGCATAATTTGATATATAAACGAGATGTATTCTTTCCAATTTATTCTGGTAATTAATTTACTCGAACATTAGCCTGTCATGCCATGTGAATGCCCGAAATATTTTATCAATTTTGAATTGTACAGGCAGGGAGAAATATTCTAATGGAGTTTTGCTATATTTAAATGCAAAAATTATTTGTTCTATGAAAGTTTTCTCGGTCAAATAATTGATTATTATAGTGATGACAATTATGGTACTTTGTTGATTATAATAGTGTTAAAATGACAAATGTAATCTTGTTAACTGCTTGTACAAAGTTTTTGATAGTAAATTCTTTTGTTAGACAATAAAAACAATAATATTTGGACTTTGGCTATTACATTATATTAAATTTGATTGTGTTTTGAAGTTATCTTTTTGATACAGAAAAAATATATAATAAATTCGAGGCAAATTTGTTGTTTGAATGTCATGTTATTCGCAAAATGTTTTTATTTCTAATATTTTATTCTTAAATTTCAGAAAGCTTTATAGTTTTATAGATCTTATAACTAGAAAAATCGATTGACAAAAATAGGTTTGAAATTAATTTCAAATATATTTAATTTTTGATATATTAGCTACACACAAATAAAGCACACGCAACGTAACAGGTGCCTTCTGAGCTTTTAACGATAAACTACCCAAAAAATGCAATAATTTCAAGACATGCCGAAAGATAAAACAAGTAGTCAATTTCAGATCGCCTTTAAATTAATTTATAGTTTACAGTTAAATTAAATGATAATAGTTTTTCATGTCGCCAGTGAAGTCGTATTTTTTATTTTCTATTAAGTTTTAAATTGATAATTATATTTAATGCGTAGTATATGAATTAATTTAAAGTAAAATGCAATAAATTGTGATGCATTTAAACTATTAGACCCAATTAATATTCTTTTAGATACTTTTTATAGTGAAAGATCTAAATTAAATAACTTTCAAGTTCGCACATCATATTTTGGTGCATTTTATTTTAATTCCTTTTTGGGCATTTAGTCGAATTTTGAATTTATGCTAAAAATTGTTGGAATAAAGTCACAAATCATTATGAGTACTTTGCAAATACTGAAAAACTTTTTTTATTACTTTACTTATTCCTGTCATCAGCAAGAGTTTATTAATGCATACTTCATGAATAATTTCTGCATACTTTTTATGCAGAAATGAAATTTTAACAATATCAAATTGTGATTTGTTTATATTTTGAAGGTTATAAATCAAATTGAAAAATGATTACTGCAAAAACATTTGACACTGACCTGCGGCATTAATACGAAAATTTTCGCACGCATTTTCGGGTAATTTTATAAGAGCTTTCATGAGAATATAAAAAAGAATATAAAGAAATAATATCAGCAAATTTTTCCTATTAACTTTCTTATGCTACACTATTTCGCCGAATAACTTATTTAAATACCATTTATTATTTATCTTTTCTGAAAGCAAAAATATACTTGTGATATTCAATGACAAATATGAAATTTATTGAATGAAGAAACTTGTTCAAATAACGTTTTTCAACACTTTCAGTTTTTTTCAAAATATTTGTTTTTGTAAAAAAATTATGAACAATATATAGTTTCTTGATATTTGCCTATAATTTTGTAGCTGTTTTGTTGACATCTTTATTAAAAGAATTTAGATATTAAGCTACATACTATTGTTATGTGGACTACAATAGCGAAAAATCATTTTCATTATTTTAGTTAGGTAAATGATTCATTATTTTAGTTAAATAAATACTTGAAAATACTGTCAAAAATGTCTTATTTTCAATGTTTTATTTGGTATGGACTATTAGCATTATCTTTATCATATCCAATCTTCAATTTTATTATCCATGAAACGAGTTCTGGAACTCTTCTTGAAGTAAGTTTGTTTTCTAAAAAGCTTTAATTCATTTGAAATGTTTCAAATTCAACCATCATTTGAAAAAAGACTCAAATCAGATTTCCTCTGAAAAGATCAAATACATACTACGTACATGAGCAAATCTTTCAGATTGTATTGTGCTGTGACTATAATTCAAAAGTTTTTATGTAGAATGAAAGTTCGAAAGATATGACAATTTGCTAGAAAAATATGGCTAAGAAAACTTAGTTTGAAACTGAATGTAATACTATTTATTATATGTGTGACTAACCAAAAACTTATTTATTATTAAAATTTCGTATTCTAAAAAGATATCGCCGAAATAAACAAATGAAAAATGCTATTTATTGAAAAAAGTTTTGTATTGAAAAGAATTTGCAGTTTATAAGAGTGACCAACAAATCAATTTATAATGCAAGCATCAGCTCAAGTTCACCTGTAATTGTGGTTTTACTTACTAATAATCAAAGCCAAAAATTTGAAGGACTTAAAAATTTGACATCAAATGAGGTATCATATTTGATTCTTCATTCATTATGAACTAAGTTATTGTCATACAAATAATAAATCTAGGATTAAATTAATGATTACAATATCTATCAGCAAAATATTGCAATGTGTTTTTGAACAATGGTGATCTTACAGGTAGTTTTTATTACTGAATGGAGACAGGCTTATAAACTAAAAACACCTCAAATTCATGTACTTATACGACCAACACATGCTAACTCATTGCCCGGTATTGTTAAATTTATGTCGCCACTTAAAAAAGTAAGCTCTCACTTTGTGCACTGAAAAATCGGTATTTTTCACAATTCAATTGCTTCAAATCTGATTTTGATTAAAATCTGCAAATTCGATTTATTAATGCAATTTTTCAATTGTTAATTTGAACAGAAAAAAGGAATTAAAATACTTGAATTGAGATGAATATGGATGATATAGCAAATTTTATCAATACATCCATTGCCATTGAAAAAGAGATAATATCGCCAAACATTGATAAAATACTTTGCTTCCCTGACCAACAACTAGCACTTATGCGTACGGTTTTAGGTAAGCCAATAATTTTTTACTCGTAAAAATGTAATTAATCTTAAAGTATCAGTTTTATAGCTTGTAATGTAATTAATTTATGAGAAGTGCATAATATGACAAGCTAATTAATGAAATAGTAAAAATGTAATTAATTAAAAAGCTAAATTTCAAACAATTATTTTCTACAATATCAAATTTTATGTAATAAATATTCAAAACATTCGTTGAAATATTTCTGGTCATTATTATTATATTTAGGTAAATACAGTGCCTTCACGATGTATGTCATAAATTGGACGAAGAAAAAGACTTTAATCTCAACCAAAGATTCAGATAAAAAATATAAATCTACCATTGACTTGCCTCCAGCTGCTGCAAAACAGATTCTGAATCCAGTTCCATGCGATACAGTATTTGATCAAGGAATAATCAATATTGATATCTAATAACCATCAGTGATTACAATGTAATTTATTGTAAATTTATTTAATAAGAAATGAATTACATTGTAATTTAATAAGAAATAAATTACATTGTAAGTTTAGGCGCCACGAAGTGTTATGAATAAAAAATTTCAGTCTAAAAATACATCAATTTTATCAATAATTTTTATGATAAAATTTGATCTAGCATGACCACAGTCTTTTTATAGCACAAATTTTTATCACAACGCATTTTTTCCATTAATTAATTCAATCTAAAAAAAATTTACATCTCAAATCCCAAATTAGAATTAAAAAAAGAAACAAACGTTTATTTTTCAAAAAGCACAAAATGCAATTAACAATGAATTTCACACACATTACACAGTAATTATAAAGTTATAATATTACTAACATAACCAAAGCTAACCAGTAGAAAAAATGCATCATAAAATCATACAGTACAATGACAACTAACTCATAAGTAATCAAAATGCATCCAACAGCATAAAATTTTGGTTGTCATTTTTGCACATTAATATTTTTGAAATCTATTATCTATGTTTAAGCTCGTACTGTTCACACTGCGATACTGGAAAAAAAAATTTTGAACAAAAATAAGTTTGTAAAAATATATATTAAATTCAAAATTATTCCCACAAAAATAAAAGTTTATTGCAATGAACAGAATGAAACTATGCTGAGCCACTGATTGAACACAAACAAAAATTATAATAACTGCGAGTTATTTCCAACTTTTCTATATTAGGTTTTTGAGCTTATTAACTGCAGAAGCACTAATGACAATATGTGTAAATAAGAAAACAGATCTTAATACGCTTTTTCTTAATGCAAATTTTAATGGCCAACAAATTAAAATCAAATATGAAAAAGTCTTCGATGCTTTTCCATTTCACATTTTAATGATTTTTTGAAATTTAACGGTTTCAATGAGAAAATCTGTTTTAATTCTCTAACGGTGAATTCAATTTTTGTAAAATAAAAAATTATTGTTAAGTATTTACACACAAAGCGCAAAAATCAAAAATTTGCTAAAAAGTATGAACTATAAGGGATTGTTGAGCGTTGTAGCCAAATTCAACCCAGTAGCCATCGCGGCAGCATCGCTTACATTCTGGAACAGATTCTGCGGCGTGCTGGCAGCTGTAGCTGCAGCTCCCAGTGCAAATAATACCCCCTGATACATGGTACCATTAATTTCCATCGATACTACCAATGAGTTTTCTGAAAATAAATGCAGAAACTGCTAGTATAATAAAATGAATATCACTGTCTAGTTAGTTCTATGCTATACTCTTGCTTGTTTAACCATTATTTAGTAGGTTTCACAATATTTATAACCTGTCACACATGACTATAAAAATGCATATTAATCTCATTGTACGATATTTTACATGCAAATAATTGAAAATTTATTTCAATATACAGTAATAAGATAAAATTTCAGTTTTTTCTATCAAAAAATTTTTTACCATTTAATTAAAAACTATAGTTTTCAAGCAAAAAATGCAGGGAAAGATAATGCACAAGGACAGCAAAAGATTACTATATAAGATAACAATTATTAGACTAAATAATTTTTGTTTAGTAACATTTAATAAGCTTTGTTAGTTTTATTTTTGATATAGTTTTTGATTAATTTTATACGAGTTAATTTGTATAGGAAATTAGTATACCTCCTCTATTAGTAATCTTTAAATGTGCAGATGGAATGCTACCAAGTAAGCGTTCTGTAGCCAAATTAGCTAGTAGATTATTGCTGAGACCATTTTCATTATTCAATGCAGCAGCAGCAACAGCAGCTGCGGCTGCGGCTGCTGCTGCGGCGTTTGCAGTACTTGCGACACCGGAATTTAAAGAAGCAGCACGAGCTCGTTTTGCTGGTGTAGCACCATCGGAATCCGCAGATGACGTAGATTCTCTTCCCGAGACATGCGAGTGATGGTGATTCATACCACCAGCCCCACCAGCACTACTGTTACTGCTATTATTACCGGTATTATCTAAGGCACTGTTAGTATTCGCATGTGCAGAATGCCGGGTCACTGCTTCCACTGCTGCTCTGTAATTTGTGAAAATTATTTAAATTGAATTTTGAAAAATTCCAAAAAAGTATATTCTGTTATGAATTCTTTCAAATCAAAATTTTGAATTCTGAAACTGCACAACATTGTAAATCTTTTCTTTAAGATGTTTGTTCAATTGAATCAGGACAAAAAATTTTTGAATTCTGTAATTTATCAGAAATTGTTTTAAAATGTTAAATTTTTTCGCTAATTTCTAAAATGTTCTGATAATTTTTTTCCATATCTTTGAGTTAAATTAACCTATTATAGCAATTCAAGATAAAAAACCTGCGAGCTCGTTCAAATTGTCGTTGTTGAGCTTCAAGAACGGCTAACTGTTCAGCTCGGTAAGCAGCAGCAGCCACAAGTGCTGCTTGCTGCGAAGCAGGGCCCAAACCCGCATCATCATCTAGACCTGAAACTCACTTCCTTAAGTCGTTGTTACAATTTTGAACACTGCAATTACCTTTATTAATTTTAACTTTATTAATATTGCTTTGAACTTCTAACTTTATTAATATTGCTTTGAACTTCTATCTGTTATGCAAAGCAAACGTTTCACATTTACTTTTAAGGGATAGTACTACTTGAATGAAGCTAGAAAACAATTGAAGTAGTACCATTTCTGAGGCTAAGAGTACCATTTAAATGTTTGTTGAGCAAAGCGGTTGAGTTGTGATGTGCTGCCGCTGCAGCAGCGGTTGCAGCAACTGAATAACCAACTTGCGCATAGTTCGTTGATCCTGAGGACGTGTTTCGCCTTCCTTCACGTCTATTACCATCAATTGCTTGCTGTAAGTCGGTTGCCGTACTAAGACCTTCCTTCTCACATTCATAGTCGTAAAGATACTTCTGATACCTGAAAGCAGTTATGTATTATTAATTTTTTATTATTTTGATATTAAAATAGCTTTAAATTCACATAACGAAATACCATTCATTCTTGCTTTATATGGTTTCATTTTCATACTTTGACAGCAATAAAGAATTATACAAAACAAATTATTTAAGTTCTAAGCAGAAAATGGCAATGGCTTAGAGAAAAATCATGCAAATATCTGCAAACAGCAATGCAATATTATTTACTGTTTAAACTTTACCTTGTAGACTTATTTTCACGTATTTTTTATTTGAAACTGCCAAGATAATTAGAGTCCATTAAAACTTAGCGATAGTTATTATTATTATTAACTTTAACTGAGACAGTAAAATCAGTAATAGTGATATTGCCCGTGACATAATTATTACTTTATTTTCATTACTCCTTCTTTGCTAATTTTCATAAAATGTTCATAGAAAGCTGTTTTTCATTGCTAATTCTTATCTGTTGTTTTTTAAACACAAATTAAGCTTCCTTGCCGTAATAAAACAGTTGGCGTTGTTATTTCGCATAATGATGCATAATTATTAATGATTGAAAGCAAAATTTTTATTTGAAAAAGTTTATTTTTTGTTTGCTACTTTGATAATAATAATAATAATAATAATAATAATAATAATAATAAATACGTTTCCTTCTTGGCTGCTTGGCACCATTTTTGTAAAATATCTTGAAAGTCTTCTGACTTAAATTTTTCCAACTGATAAAAAATACAAAAAAAAGTCAAAATATACTTTTTTATTCAATGAAAATGTTAATCAAAAATATAATAGATGAGTTAAAATTAGATCAGAAAAAAGTGAAAAATTGTTCTGATTCAATAAAACTAGTCTGTAGCAGAAAATACCGAAAACATTTAAGATCAAAACTGTTGAATACAATTGCAAAAAAGCTACAGTTCGTATGTTTAATTATCAGAAAGACTACATTTTTCCGGAATAACTGTACTTCAACTGAAGATAATATTAAATTTCCAAGTACTATTTAATGTTTAACTTTGTAAACTCAAAAATTCCCCTTTGATTCATTTTGTAATCGTTTCAAATTTATTCATTCCCTAATTTTATCAATTTTCAAAATTTCTGTTCACGTATTCTAGCACATTCTACGAATATAACACAACATATTGTTTTAATTATTAATTTTATATCACTTTATCTGTTTTACGGAAAATTATGAGTAGAAAAAATGAACAAAAAAAACTTATCCAAATTAGTGAGTATTAAATAATTCGAACAACATCTGGCATTTAATGCTTTTCTCTACATTTTCTGTTTAGGGCTCATTAAAATAAATAAACAACCATATCAAACTTTTCTGCATATTTTTTACTAAGACTTACCTCTCAGATTACATTATACTAATTTAAAATCGATATTTATATAAGTTACTTCTACTAAGCTCACAAATTATCAAAAAAATGTACACTGCATACAAAGATCATAATTCCTCAGTGATTATATCAATTTATCAGACTTGAAAAATAAATTAATATGAGAAATAAAGAAAATTATTTGGCACTTATTTGATGCTCGTGAAAACTGTAATAACAGTAGTAACTTGTAATCAGTCTTCATAACATCTACAATGATATTCTTGCGATTTGCGGTTATCACAAACTTTTCAAAAAATTTTACTCAGATCAAGTATGCAAAAGCTTACTTTCCCTGATTTCCTTGATAATTTTCTCAGAATGACATGTTACTAAATAAATTTTATAATTAAGTGTAAAATTTTGACAAATTTCGTGCCATCGATCAAAAACGCAAGAATTAATATTGAAATAGGAAACTGCACATAAACTGATCCAATATTAACTTATTTATCTTCATCCTCAAATATTAAAATTGATAACAATTATCAATCAAATTCATCAAAAATCAGTGATTTGCGTGGCTGTTCGTTCGATCAATTTTTGCTACCTAATAATCACTCAATCAGAATACCAAAAAGCTCACTTATAAAAACTCAACTTTTCCATCTCAAATTAATTATCTCTGAACAATTGTAGTGCAAAGAATGAATTGCAGAAATACGATCTGATGAATGATTGTCTCTTTTCTTTTGTTTGTTACACACCAGAAATGAGGTAGTGAACCTTTGCTACAGAAAGATTTGATTTATTTATAAAACAAAAGTTTGATAGATATGATGCAATCAGCTTGAAATCCATTTGCTCTTCAAATTGTATTAAAAACTTTTAAAACATATAAATGCAACTATCAATTTTAATTAAATAACTATTTTATTGTTGTTATATCTACCATTACTTTTAGTATCATTGTATAATAAAGAGAGTAACTATTATTATTATTACAATTACTATTCCTATTAATATGATTTTGAAAACTTGCGGCATAATTAGTATTACCAATCTGTATTAATAAATATAAAGTTAAGTAATAGATAGTAACCACTCATTTCAAAAATTTTTAGAAGTTTAAAAAATTTGATTAATAAAAATAAAGTTCAATATTTAATTTTAATTTGCAACATAAAAAAGTTAATAATGATCCTTAATTAATACTGTCATGCGAAAATAAGCAATACATAAATGAATTGATGAGCAGTAAACAAATAAATAAATAATTTACTGAGTTCTTAGCGTGAATGCTGCAGAAGTGATTGATGATGGCAAATTTAATCCTTTTGTTATTTCACGCCATAGTTTCTTGTTGATGATTTCGACTAATCCTCCGTGATGTACAACTAATCGGTAGAGTTCATATAGATCTAGCACTTGTTTGGCCATAATTGGTATCCGTGTTACCGGTTTACCTGAAGTCCATGTTATCATGAACAAATGCTAGCACTTGCAAGAACAATTAATTACCCATTATTGATAAATAAAACGAACAAAAATTTGAAATTAATCACTTTTTAATGTACTTTTCTCTCAATCTGTCAAATCGTTTGAAAATAATCAGAAAAAAATTTATTTTCTCGTAATTACTGCAAATGCAAACTGTCTTCTGGCAAGCAATTCGACAATTGATTTTACCTACATATTTACTTAGAAAATGAACTTAAATAAGTAATGTTAAATTAAAGCCAATAATTTGTAAACACTGATAACTTTATTGTGATAATAAACATTATTACTATTACTATCACTATTACTTGATATTCTGTTGCTAATATTATTGTTGTTGTCATTATTGTGATTATTTTTATTACCATTATCATTAGTTCACCACTATTATTTCTAAAGCGCAACTAAATTACAAATGTAAAAGCCAGTTCAAAATTTGAATTTCATTTTCACTAATTTCTATCTCTAAACAAATATTCATGTGTCATTTTTTTTGAGATGACTTATAAGAAGTAAGAATTGTTATTTATTTCATTATTCAAATTTCATTTCAAGTAGATATCGCTTTTTGTCGTGAATTACAATTTTTAATTTTTAAATTTTGAACTAATTATTGGCATTTGAAATCAATCTTTGTGGTAATGTTTTGTGAACTTAAATCTTAATAAAAGTGACAAGAAAGCGCTCATCTTTTTACGAACTAAACTCCGTACAGAAGCTCGAAAGCACCTTTTAACTTTCTTTGAACTATAAAATTTTCATAATTTTTCAGACAACAGGCGAGGGATTCAGCATCCCCTTCAACACTAAAGTAATCTCCAATTCGCACAATAACTGCAAAAGAATGCGTTGCAGTCTGTCTTTCCAATATCATTTCAGTTACATTAATTCATTTCCCATTACATCAGTGACTGCAATAGTTTTTTACTATAAATGAATTTTTCTACAAAGTTTCATTGAATTTACTGATATTTTGAGAATGGATGTTTTTTACAGTAGTCTTTTCATTTCATTCACATTATTAGCATAAACAATTGTTGGTTTATGTATAACTTTGCTACGTTATTTAATGCTTATAATCATATTGCTACTAATAAAATTTGAATGTTTTTGCTGATTTTTGTTCAGAATGTCTTAACTTTTTACAAAGTTAAATTCCCAAAAGCAAAATAGATTCTTGGCATACTGTGCATGAAATGGAAGCAAACTTCATATCTTTGTTGCTTCTTTTAAAGGTTAATCTTTTGAAGCTTTTTTCACTGAAAAATTAATAGAATCCAAATTTTGAGATTTATTACGATTAACTAATACGATTAGAGATAAACAGATAGATAAGGAAAAGAAAATATAATACAGGTCGCTATAGGTTTAGTAGTTTAATGGTGGCATAATAATAACAATAATAAATATTGTGTATGTGCAATTTGGAATGATGTCACAGTAGGCAATTGGAGTCAGTTTCATTAGAAGGAATGTTATGAAGACATGATAAAAATAGACATAACTGTTTCTTTATAGTATGAAATGCCACGAAGTGAGTGAATAATGATAATAATGATATGATAATGATAAAGGGAAAAATTAGGAGAAACTCAGTTCAAGGTGACTTGAATTGAGTTTCAGCTCATTATCATACTTGACTGGGTAAATTTTGAGCCATTCCAAACAACCAATCAAAAATTTTCCCAGCATAACTATCACCCCAGTCTTTTTTCCTTGTTCTTCTTTGATTTAAGCAAAATAGAAAAGAAAACGATCTCGAAATTCGCGTTGCGTTCACGTGATAGAAGTAGAAAATCCCAAAAGACTGACTTTATTGTTAATTTGTGCGCCAAACTTTCCTACATAACATTAAGATTTCTTGTCATAATTGGGACTATTTCCAATTTGATTTTGTGTCCAAATTAGAAAATGGACAATAAACAATAATAAATTTTGTAGTGAAGGGCATAAAAATAAATTAAAATTTTGTCAAAGAAACTTAAAAATAATTTCATTAATTATTTTTAAAAACATACAGAACTTTGTTGATGGATTTCGAATTTCTGTCTACCATATTAATTTCGGAAGTAAAAAACTTTTCGTAAAAAGTTAGTTTCATCCTTTTTTTTTTCGAATTTGGCTTAAACTTCGTATGCTCAACTATTTTTGCATAATTCTTATAAAGTTAGTATTTGTGCTAAAAATATGACTTTAAAATGAACTACTGCATCAGTACTGAACAACTGTTTTTGCTTAATTTGAACTTAATTTTTCCGAGTATCTTAATTTTATTGCTCTAATGCTGAAAGAAATATATTTAAAAGTTATATCTATTTAGAAATTTGCAAATCGAAGCATGACCACCAAATCCTTGCTCTATAATTATGAATTCATAAGCAAAACTTCTATTAGAATTATTTGCATTGAATGATTATTTATTCATCAATCATGAATATCTACTACGAACAAAAAGGTAAATCGAGAAAATCTTTTTAATTCATTTAAGCATATAATTTGCTTTCACACTTTCCCTCTCAACTTGCCAAAATCTCAAGTTTTAACAAACGTAGTGACTATATCTCTCATCTCTCCTTCTCTCGATTATTTGAATTCATAATGAATAGTCAGATAAACTTATTCAAGCAAATTATCTACGCAACCAAATTGTAAAATTTTAATTTTAAGTTTTTGCGAAAATCTATATGGTTTTTCGAGCATTACAATTACTTCCAAAATGCACACACATCCCACAAATACTGCTGACAAAAACAAAAAGATATCGCTCAATGAAGGGAATAATTATAATGAGACAGTGTTGTGGCAAAAAAAGGAAGGAAGTCCACAATGTATTGCAGAAGAAAGCTTAGTTCTGATACTATTTTAACTAATTAAAATTTAGCTTTTGTACGAAAACTGATTATTTAACAAAAATAAAAGCTTGCCAATACGATGCATAAATCCGAGCCAGTCGTCTAGCCATTCTTTTCTTTTGACATCATCAGATAACTCGTATAGCTGAAAATAATCTTTATAGCTTGTAAAATATTCAAAAATTAAGAAATTCAATATTTTATTGATATCAGTTTGATGAATGAAACTCAAACTTGCGACTGTCTCAACACTTCAAATGTTTATTGCACAAAACTTTCTGATGATATCTGATATATAAATTTAATCTCAGTGAAGGTAAATAAGAGAGATCGTAAATTCGAAGAAAATATTTATCTTTTGCAAATATTTTATTGAAAACAATTTTAAACAGAAAACATTTAGAAAATTAAAACAAAGAAAAATTAAGTAAAATAAAAAAAATATCGAAAAAGTTTAATAGCTTAAATTCAAGAACTACTGATGGCCTATTGATCACTTAATTCATAATACTTGATTTCATATCTGTCATTATTAGATTGTAGCATTTAAATTAACTTATTTGGGAAACATCACAATAATTTTATGAAAAATTCAACAAACTACTGACTACTCAAAAACTAAAAAGTAAATAAGACATAAAATCTATTTCACTTGCTGTTTCGAGATTATAAAACTCAAACATTTAAACAGGGACAATTTTACAGTTCTGATGAATACAATAAACTTCTATTGGAAGATAATACTACAACTTTTAGGTTCAATTCTCTAATCGAGATTTGACTGTAAAAGCTAAGAAACGGATATTATTGTGAAAAAAATTTCTAATTTTGTAAGCATATATTTATTCAGTAAATGCTTCATAAATATTTTTTTTTCGCTGAGTTGTGACAAAATAACATAATTGTACAATTTGACTGCTAGAAAATCAAAAAATGGAAAAGCAGAAGTTAATACTTTTAATCAAAATTACAAAATGTTAACCAAAAAGGTCTAAAGTCTTGTCATGCTGATTTTATGAATTCTCAAATAAATTAAATTTTCCAAGGACAATTTTCCCATTGCTTCTTTATTTCTAAAATTAATATTAAATACAACTTGCTATTTTCTGGTTACCTTTTCAGTTGTCAGTGCATATCAGAAATGCTTTGGAGTTTACATATTGGTTCAAAATTTACTTATTATAAATATAAAATATTTTCGCTGACAATTGTTAATTTTTTTTTTATAAAAATTTGTTATTTGTAAAGAAAAGTAAGACCGAAATTTGATAACAACTTGCCAATATCTTTAATTTTGAGCCATAAAAAAATTAACATTTTTCTGCAGAAGAAATTATGGCGCACAATAATATACGCCAACAAATGAAATTATCAGATTTTGGATATTTTTTCAATCTAAATTTAAACTAAAAATAATGAAATTTCATCCAAATTCTCGTATTTCTTCACAATTTGACTAATTTTCTCGCTTTAGGCTTTTTTTGCCTGCTTAATTTATTCAATAGCGACGAGAACATATTTGAAAAATAAAGATTTAAAATAAATTGTGTTTATTTTTGAATTGATTAAAAATATATACTCAAAAATTTTTTTAAATAAAAGATTTTTACTGAAACAACAATTATGCAAATTTTAAAAACAAAAAAGTAAAATGCTAATAAAAATGTATTGCAAGAATACATTTGCTGTTTCCAAAGCAAAGCTAAGATGTTGATACCAGAATGATAATTTTTAAAAGTTTTATTCATTTTCAGCCTGCCTCCATAATATGCTACTTTTAAAATACTTCAAAATGGCAGCTATTATTAAAACTTGCCATTAATAGCATATATTTATTATGTATATTTATTCGATCTCATTTCTATCTCTGTCTTATATTTGTATCAATTCACATGGGGATAAAGCTGAAGCCACATTAAGGCGTTTAAATTTCTTCAAATGAGAAATACTTGAGAATTATTTCTTATTGTGGCACAACATTAAAAGTTGCGCTGTAATTTAAATCTTTTATCCTCTTCACTTTGCCTTACTGAGGTATTTTTCTGAAATTATTATATTTTCCTTCGAATGTATATATCTCTAATATATGATTCTAATTTTAACTTTTATTCTTTCTAGTATCTCACTAGCAGTACTTGTGCAATACTTGAGCTAGGACAGAAGCTGTTTTATTATATTAAAAATTACGGTATATTGAATACTTCTATAACATTTTAGAATTCTTAATTTCCTTTGCAGTGTCAAGAAAATAAAGCCGATAATCTATTGCTTTCTTTCAAAATATGATAACGATAAGCATTTTTTACACTCAAAAAAAATAAAAAACGAAAATTACTAATTTTAGATCCAGATTCCACTTATAATATTAAATTCCATATTTTCGACATAAATTTGAAATTGCTATAATCTGCAATTAAAAATTTTATAATGAGCATCAACAGATGAAGATTATGATTTACGATCAGCTAATCTGAATTAATTTGAACTATCAGCAATGAACATCTGGCTTTGAGGCGAGGAATATGCGGTACTGAAATAAATACTAAAGTTAATTCAATTATTAATCTCACTTAAAAACTTTCGAAATCACTAATCAACTATTTCCACTGGCAAAAAGAATTAGAATAACATTGCTTGTATTACCCTGCAATGCAGAGCTCTGCTAAGCATATTTTTGAAACTATAAAACGAACAATAAAACAATCGTTTCAAAAAGAGTTGAAACAAGAAAAATTAATGTACGTCGTAAATTCACTTTTCAAGATTATGAAAAGTGAATTTACGAGATCACTTGGCTTGCAACGCTCTCTCAAAACTTCTTGACAAAAGTATTTTTTGATAGGTCGCTGTATTCAAAATATTGCCAAAAAGCTCACTCTTCCGAACAATGAAGGAGGCAAAAAGAATATCAGCGACCAAGCAATAAGCTTACTTAGTCTTTCTGAGTTAATCAAAAAAGTTGGCTTTTAGTCTTAATTTCATTAGAAATATTTAGTGTCCACTACCACTCTTAAACAATAAATCTTTTGAGATATATGAACAACTATGTTTGGTAAATATGATTACAGATTAATTTGATTATGTAAATTGAGTAGCTATCACAATTTAATCATTCAGCCAATCAAAATACATGCATAAAATTAGTTTAAAAATGACGCAAGCATGGCCACGCCTACTTTTTTATTTCTCTATGTTTTCTTATGATACGGTACTCATTTAGTTGATTTATCAATATTTTTTATTGTTTTCCAAACTTATGTTAAAGATTTTAGAATTTTAACTTGTTTAAAAATTGAAAATAAATATACAGTAGTTGGTGTCAAGTAGATATGAAATTAAAATAACAGTGACGAATATTTTCAGTGAAAATATGCCTTAATTTGATTTATCTTAACACAAAGCTTCTGTTCAGAACATTATGCAAAATTGAAGTATAAGATCTAAGGTGATTAAATATATAGCAATGGTAGCAATAAGATTAATACTGCGGTTAGGATACTTAAAAAATCATAAATTACAAAGTCTCAAATTTCATAATTTGCTTATGAATCTGTTGATTTTTGAAATTGATTGAGAAATATACAAAGTGTAACAATTTCAGTAAATAAGATAATTTTTAAGAAGAAGAAACTCTGAAATTTAATATATTTTTTTAATCTTGGTTTTTTACTAACAAATCTTCGTTTCCATCAACTATAAATAAACGTCAATTTGTTGTTTATGCAAAAAAAAACGATAGAAATTGGCCAAGAAAACGGATTGTAACAGCAAAATTAGTTAGCAAAATTGAAAATGCAAACAGTTGCTATCAGCATTCGATTCATTACGTTTTTTCTTCTCTTTCACCGTTGTCAGATTTTGAAAATTTCATTAAATTCTATTTTGCACACTTTTGTGTTCAATTAAATTCAGCCGATAGATAAGAAGTGATGAAGAAGAAAAATTAAAGTTTATGATAAATGAGCTACATGGATTCTTTCCTCAGATTTCACTTCTACTCTCAGCTCAGAACATTCAAATTAATCTCAAACATTTCTAACCAATCGTTTGCGATTCAATTCCTCTGTTCCATATTACAATGATTTTTTCAAAGATAATTTTTTTTTACATTTTTTCAAACAAACACTTTTTTTTTGCATTTTTCATCAATATTAATACTACTAGCAATGAATTTCTTCTTATTCTTATCAAATTACAAAATAAAAATTTCAGTTTTAGTTTACTTATCAAAGGCAAAATTGGTGAGCAAAAACAATATTCATTTTAAAATTTGCTCAATTTTGCGCTAAAAAAAATTAAAGTTTTGATAGAATTAGTAATAATAACAAATTGAAATGCGATCGCAAGAAAAACTTTAATTTGTGAGGTTTGCTTCCTATCTTACTTGAAACAAAGCTAATGCCAAAAAGATCAGTTTTTTATTAATTATTTATTAGAAACTGACTTCTTCACATTCAACTATTTTTTTACTGGTATTATACTTATTTGATTAATGCAAACTATGCTTAAAAATTTAAGTTTTTAAATAATGTTTTTCTTGTTTGTAAGCAAAAAAAGATCGTAGTAAACAAAGATTAATGAGGCAAGCTAAAAAATGAAAAAATGGTGCAGTGTTTGGATGCAAATATTCACATAAAAATAATAGTAATAATAATTCATTTCTTAGTGTAATAGGCATGCTTTTAATTTCTCGTCAACGTACTTGTACACGTATTTATGATTAAAGACGTGTACGTATGTTTAGAGATGATATATGCAGGTGTGTTGCCTAAAAGCATATTATATTACATTTAAAATATAAATACTTTTTTTAAACTTTCTTGCTCTGATAGCACGAAAGTAGCGCTAAATAAAATGCACCACAACTGTTTAATCTGACAGGTACGAGCAAATTGAAGACAGGCGTGGATAAAACGTAACAGGAACGTATTTTAGTGATACGAAAACATAATCAAAGTTTTCAAAAAACGAAACTGAATTTCTCAGAAGAATTTTTCTATAAAAATTTTAGTTAATTTAATTTTTCTTTAAAGCTAATACCAAATAATTGCTGGACGCAGTTTTCATAGCTATTACAAAACTCTAAGTGCAACTGACCTGTTTAAATTGCTCTTCATAGGACCAATTCTGCTGACCACTGGTATCTGAATCCGCGTTGTCATCAGTATTACTTCCTCCAGTTCCGCATTCTTTTTTGCTTCTGCGAAAACTTAAAGAAATTCACTGATTTTATAGCAATCTTATATACTAGTGATCTCAATAAAAGCAATAAAAACTCTTACTTAACAGTTAAATCCTCAGGTTCGGTAATAGCTAATGCATTATTTTCATCATCATCATCAGGTAGTGGGGAATCACCCGAACTTCGAGGATTACTACTAGCCGCAACAAATTGATTATGCAAAGTTAAAGGATTTTGTTGAAGAGCAGCCAAAAATGGTGGAAATACATTTATTGGAAAGGTTGATCGAAATCCGAGATCTTTAATGATTATCATGAAAAATAAAATTCAATCGGCAAACATCCTTCGAAGTATAATTGATAAATAAGTACATGAAATTATAAAACTTACTAAGGTACAACATTACAATAAAATTATTAATGTAAGAAAATTTGCTGATAAAATTTGATAAAACTAAATTATCAAAATTTGTTTTTGAATTAAAGAAATAAATCATACCGTTCAATGAGGAAGTAAACCTTTGAAAAGCTTTTTGCTGAATTTCAAGCTCGTGTTCGAGCACTGAATTTGCATCGTCACCAATCACAGGCGAATTTTCATTTTTTATCTAAAAACTGTTTGATTTCTGTAATTAAATTTTCTTATTGCTTCACTCCCTTTCTAAAATATTAAATTTTCGCAGTCCAAAACGAAACTTCCAAAGGGATACTAAAAAACTGCAACAGTAATTAGATAGAAAATCCATGCTCTGGGTGAATATCCAGTAAAACTTGTCCAAGTATAAAAGTTTGAAATCAAAAGAACGAGAATTTCATGTCAGATGCTAAAATGGTGCCGTATTTTATGGACTTTTTTTTGCATTCAAAGTATGGAAAATTAAGTAAAGCTTTTGAAGTGATATTTCTGAAAAGTTGATAAAAGATAGACAGCCATGAAAAAGTGATTAGTAATCGCTATCATGATAAGAGTTAACATGAAATGCAATAAATTATTACAGTCTTTAAGCCAGAAGAATTAATTACATCATTTGTTGATGGATTTAATATATTCGAGAGGTTAGTACTGAGGTCAATTTGCAGACCACTGGACTGTTCGGCTGCTTGATGTAAAGGTGGCGTTGAAGTTGCACTGCAAGACAACGACATTTGTAAATTTTGTGAAGTTTGTTCCAAAGGTTTCTCAGAATTCATCTCTGTCCCTGAAGTTGATGACACCGATGCCGGTGTTGTCTCCATTGCTATTGACATGTTGAAGCATTCAAGTTTACGAACCTGTAAATCTTCGTCACTAAAAATTGTTTTTTTAAATTACTGATTGCTGTAAAGTGACCGTGATTTAAAAAAGCATGAAATTAGTTAAAAAACAACTTGTCTAAATTTTTAAATTGCATTGAAAATTTTACAGTATGCCATTTCAACACGAAATAATTTATTTCAATAATAATTTAAGTAACACAAATATTAGTATTTGCTAGACCTCTTTCATTTCAAAAAATGATCTAAAAAACCGAAAGTACTAACAGACATGATTACTTGTAATAAAAGATTACAATAATGATAATGAGAATAATAATAATATTGATATTAATATTAATAATAATAGTGGATATGAAGGGAAGACGCTCAAGGATAGATGGATGAGTGATCAAGAAAATAGGAGGGAAGGATTTTAGCACTCCGCCTTTGCCTCACACTGATTGGTCACATAGTGAAAGTAATGAGGGAGGAGTAAGTATTCATTTTGTTTTTGCTATTAACTTAGCAGCTCAAGCTATTGCCTTCCTTCAATGATTAAAAAGAAAAAATGATTAGCAATTATCTGTACCATTTATATTACTGATACCATAAATTACTCTAGCAGCAACCATATCAATAAAATTTACTAACAGTACTAATAAAAGAAGTAGGCATGAGGATTTCCCTCAGTCGCAGATATATTCAGCTTTAAGCACGAAGAGAATAACAACATGCCGTATTACTTACTATAAAATGATAATTATTCTGATGGAAATGAAAAAAATACAACAATCAGTCAGTTTTGTTCAAGTAAAATAGTACTAATAACAAAATTAATTATTGAAGCTTTGTGTTAAAATATTTTAACAAACTTCTTTTTACACACTCAAAAAATATTAAGATAAGTATCACAGAAATGAAAACAGTGATAATGATGTAAACATGATAAAAAAATAACAGAGCGAAAAAGCTGAAAGTATATTTTTACAAGTTAAGAACCAAAATCTGAAGATAAATCATCAAAAACTTGAAAATGAACTATGATACAATATATCTTAATATATCTTAATGCAATATGCTTATCAACTTGATTGATAACAATGTTAAAAACTTCAATCTTAGTACTGAATTGATGGCCAGCAAACTATTTGACAAGTAAAGTAAATATGGTTTAAGTATCAAAATTTGAGTTTCAGTAAACTATGTTATTTGATAAAAAGCAAAATCAGCTTAGAATAATACGGTGAAAGCAATGAAATGTTGATAAATAAATTTGATTTTAACTATTAATAATTTATTTTCAAAGCATCATTTGTTTGAGTTTTCTTTTCAGTTCTGAGATTTGCTTTCGGATCAGTTAATGAAAAATGATATAATAATAGATAAAAAACCAATTGATGCACAAAAATCAGTCAGTTTAAAAGCTTGAAATACTTGCTTCTTTCAAACTTTTTTATATCTGCAAATCCAGAAAAACTTGCAACAAAAAATGAATGTATTAACTCATACAAAAAGTGAGCTTTCACAATTACTATATTTCATTAAACAAAACATTTTCCATCAAAACACAAAGTGATAAACTGTGTTTGTGCACAGAGTTGCTTGATATCAGTACTAATAAATGATAGCATGCATTGAATTTGCATCAACGAACAAAAAATGATCAAAAAAAGTATTTGAATTGACAAATATTTTCAGCACACTAATGTGATCAGGACTGCTAAATCAGTAAAACAAGTGCTAAAGTTCATTCGAAATTGTTCAATTTTGATATCTAAAATCAAATTTTGAAAATTTAAACTCAAAATTCAATCAGTCCTCAAAGACAGAGCTATAAAAAATGATTATACTCACAACTAGTATTTGTTTAATTGAGCTAAGATAGAGAATAATGTCGAGCAGTGATGACGATATGTAAAAATGACTTCTTCACTCCTTTAAGCTAATATCAGGTAAGTTAAAATAGTCTTAGTAAGTATGAGAGATACTTCATTCAATTAATGTTTGCTCACTAAATGTGAACAATAATCAAATATCAAACCTACTCGAAAAGCATACAATACATACGTTTGCACACTAATACCAACGTATATAAATATAAATTCATTACATTTATGATTTATTAATCTATTTGTGGACTTATTTGCTTGTTTATCTGTTATAATTCATTTATTTCTTCAATTTCCATTGATGTATTCATCTTATTTGTATACAAACAAAATTAGTAAATAATTAATTTATAAGCTTTCATTACGAAGAAGCACTGGTAAATTATTATCTGTGCTATGAAACTGAATGCAAAATTAAGATTACATTATCAAACTTGATCTTTACTCCTGCACAACAATGCTTCTTCAGAATTACTGCTTCCTAATTTCTGCCCTCCAAAAAAATTATTGCTATATACAGTAATTAACACCAAATTAGTACTTGAATAGCATATGAAGAGATTTTAGGCAACCAAATTGTTTGCTCAAAAAACAAACACTTACTTGACTTTTACTACAAGTTTCAAGCAATTTATTTACTAAACTTTATATTCAAAGTTATTAAAGCATCCAAAATTAACAGCGTTAAGTCATAGCCAATATTTAATTTACATGTATATGGATCAGGATAAGGCCGAAAATGAATAGATATCTCAACAAAAGGCGCAATTTGTGAAACAGATATAAACCTTATTGCAATTATAATGGTTTCATTTTTGAATTCACTGAACTTTGAAATGTGCCAAATATGATACCTGGCAGATTAATAACTTTATGCAAAATTTTATTTTTCAAATAAGAACTAATTCTTCTGGCAGCCAAAAAAGGAATGTGTGGGAAGAAAGCATAACTCGCAGTCATTCGAATTTTCAAATTTGCACAGAAATAGTCTAACTGTCACTTGAGAAATATTGCAAATGGTATCTGAAATGGATTTGCTCCATTTCCCAGAACTAAAGTATGCTAGAAGCAACCATAAGGGGGCCATAATCTGATTCAAGCTTTACGCTCTCAAGGCAGTATTAGCTTGACTTACTTTTATTATGCACAGATGATGAATGCTTTATGGCCAATAATTGCTGGAGGTCAAGCTAATAAGCACTTCATAGTAGCCATCAACTTTATTTATTAACATAGCTAAGAGTAAAATTAAGATTATTAGCGTTTTAAAGTTTATAATGAGTAAAGAAGTCAAAGGTTAAATTAATGAATAATTAGTTTACAAGAGTCAGAGTCTTGAAATTCCTATTCATTGAGGATGACTAAAGATGAATTAAACAATCGACAATTTAAACAAACTTAAGACTAGTTTTTAGCTTTTTTTTGTAAAATTGTGTATGCTTAATATTCTTAAATTTATATTTCAAAAATTTCAAAACATTCATGCTTTCTTTATAAACAAATTCTTACTTTCCAATAAATTTAAAGTTTTCGTATTTGATTCCAGAAAAGTCATTCTTCTGTATTTTCCCAAATTTATGTAAAGGAATGCAATTTTAGGGCAAATAGGTCAGAAGCGATCTCTAGAAGTATGCATAACTAATCAGTGCACACATATTTTGACAGGAACTAACTTTTTCTCCACCTTTAATTTTGGATTTGTTCATTTATTTCATTCTGCCAACAACTATCTTTTTTTTATTATTAATACGACAGTCACTCTTATCATTTTAAAATACTATCTAATATAAATTTATAAAACAATAATATCAAATTTGAGTAATATTTTTAATGTAACTGAACTGAATTGAAATCTCAAAGTTTCAAAAGAGTAACGAAGTCAAAGGTGAAATTAATGAATATCAAAGTGGTAGAACAAAAATTTCTGATTTTGTACATAAAAAATGATTCTGAAAATGAGAAGATACTCTGACTTATGATACCGTACATGTTTTTCATACATCTGATGACAATTAAATATTGAAAATGATTAATGAGCAGTAATCTACGCACGACATGCAAATGTGTTCTCGTGAATATTTCCCGCGCAAGGTCAAAATCAATTCATTGAACTGAGATCATCATATACCGTACCATTATACTTTTCCATCAAAATTCTACCAGTTTACAAGATTATTTAGTAATTAGCAAGAAATTATGTCTGAAAAAATTTCGTGAATGCTATATAAATCTGTCCAATAATTCAATTTGTTTCCTTTTCTGATTTGCTTTGTTATTAAATGGTCACTTTACTTTTTCCAGCATAATGTAGATAAAGCCGTTAGATGATGAACTTTAACATCGCTGAATTTGGATTTGCTAAACCTAGTTAACTCAAATCAACTGAATTTATGTACTAGATTGCAGATGATTAATTTAAGACAGATCTTTCATATTGTCACCTTTAAAATGTACCGCAAATTCGATTAAACTGTGAAGTTAGAAATTGGTAAGATCAATTATTATTGTATAATAATCAGTTTTTAAATAAGGATATATATAAATGTATCAACAATTCTGTTGAATAATTTCAATAACTAGCATGTTGCTATTTTAGAAATGAATGTAATCAGTGTTGTTCCTACCAGTCAACGACAGTATAAATATTCTAATAAGCTAAATTATATCTATGAGATATTATAACTTTTGAGGACATAAGAAAAGTATTTCACATAATGATGGTATAATAATAATCGCAACATTTGAACGACATCAAAAAGTATTGATATTGTTAACCATTGATGGGAGCTTACTTCATAATAATTAGATTAGAAGTTATTATTCGAAAAAATCATTCTTTTGCAGTAAAAAATGTATTATTTTAGATATCGTTTTGACGGGCATAATATTGCTAATGTTCTCAAAGTATTCTCAGTAATGGACAATCATGAAATAAAGCATTATGATGTATTTTAATGGATTTGAACTTGTGGTAACCAATGAAGAACTGAAAATAAAATTGACGATATTAAATGGATATAAGTAGCAAATAGTGACTTAGTGATGATACTGTCACGAATGAGGATGACAATAATAATAATTCTAACGTTTTTAAAAATAACAATATTTTAATAATAATGACATTTTAATAATGATAATAATAATAATAATAAATAATAATAATAATGGCGGTGGTTATGTTTCAGTGTTGGCGAATGAGAATAGCTGTCAAAAAATGAGGCAAGAAAATGTTTGATATGATTGATTGGTAATTTTGTGTATGAGAAAAATTTTTCGATCAAAGCGAAAAACTTTCTAAATTATTTTTTTTGCCCTCAATTTTCCCCAACTCTTTGCAAAAATAAACATTTATTGGTACAAAATGTAAAATTAGCCAAAAATATTAATGAAATTGTTATCGTTGTTATTCTTTAAATATTATTGTAATTGTCAATATTTACAGCAGTTTTAATTGCTGACAGTTCGAATGTATTATTTAAATGATTATATTTCTTCTTCTTAAAGAAAGATAGATCAAGGCCGCCACCAAAGTCTACACTTGAAAAAGTGAGATCTCAATAGAAAAAAGATAGTTAATTTATATATATGAAGAGATATAACAATGATAATTTTACCACTATTTTCAATTCCAAAAATGGTAGTAATTTTGACGTTACTACTATTAGTACACAAATAATGATTTTCATGATAATAATCTGTATGAGACATGTCATATTCATATTCAAAAATTTTTTGATTATAGCAATAAATAGTGGTTGTAGTAACATTAATTATTATTTCTGCATATCATACTCCCACTGAAACTTTTTTGACAAGTAAAACTGCACAATTTTCGAATATTATTTTCTCTTTATCAATTTGATCAGTTTTACAATTCATTTAGTCTGATTTCCGAATTTGCAATAAACATTGCACATTGCTCTCGAAAAATTCCCATCTTGTTTGCAAAATATCCATGAATATTTATAAATTTTCATTATTCTTCCATATATAAATGCTTAAAAACTTTCATCCAAAAAGACAGCAGCCATTAGACAAATTTATGGGCTAAGACAATTCAGAAAATGGAAGAAACTAGCATGAAAAATGATAAAATTTTTAATGTGAATATTATTAATAATAACAATGAAAGTAATGCTAATTATACTGATAGGTAATGGCAATAACAATGACTGATACTAGTTTATAATTAACAATACTGACGAAAAAAAAGCAAAACCAATGATTTTATCATAAATGTATTGTGGATGCATAATTTCTATTTGTGCCCCTTAAAATTTTTTAACTTTCAAGCAGCATAAACAGTAATTTAAGTTTCTTGTTTGATGCAAAAATGATCAAATAATCTTCTTATATTTATTTTGTGCAATAAATAATAATTACATTACTTTGTAATTATCTAATACTGACCTAATGCTTTGTACATTTAATTTTACTTAATAACAAAAAATTATAAATTTAACGCACTTAAATTTAACTAATTTAAATTATTGATACTTTGATTAACTTGAAAACGCCACAAAACTAAATATTGTGGCACGTAAAAGTATTGAAAACTTGACTATATATTAATACAGTGAATTTATGAGTTAGTTCAAGGCAGACTGCTACTGATTATTTGTCAATTAAATATTTTCAAGCTTGCTTAAATTCTTGCAGTTAATTAAGTTAACATTACTTTCTACCAGTTTGTTGAACAATCAACCAAATTTGCCTTGCATACTAAAACGAAAATTGCCAGAATATATTATCAATTTTTTTCAATCTTTACATGCTTATGGAAGAAAACACAAAGTTCAAAATGTGCTACAATGTGCTTCGATGTCTCTAATCATAAACGATGTGCAAAATAAAGATATCAAAGTGTATTTGTGGTGAAAGCTTTAACTTCTTATATGTAAAATGATGTGGTGCATATGTAACTGAACCAGAAATAGCGAAGAAAAAGTTGAAATAATTTTTGACGAAATCAAAAAATTTGAATGAAGCTCTCTATGCTAATACAAAAATGCAACTTGCTACATTACCAATTATTTTAAAGTTTGCTATTACGAACAGATCCCTAAAATTATGCATCTCAAATGAGAAAATAGATTTTTAAGAAGCTAATGTAATTTTTAGATATATTTTACATTTCTATCGTGCGTAACTATTTGTTTGATTAGTGTATGCAAAAGAGATGAAATTAATAATTGAAAATTATGATAAAAGTAACTAATAACATTTATGATTAATAATTAAAAACTAATAGTGCTAGTTGTGGTAATTGGCATTAAAAAAAATAGGCGCTCATTGTTAGATACGAATTCTAAAATGATAAAGAAGCATTTATTAAAAAAGGCGAAAAGACAGTCATAAACGATATTAGTTATGACTGACATACTAATAAAATTGCTGACATAAATTACAGAACTGATAAAGAAATTTATCTATGATAACTCAATAAAAAGTGAAAACAATGATAAAAGTAAACAAAATGATAAACTTTTAGAGATTAATGAAAGTTACAAAAGCAATCATCATTTATTTTTGTTTACTGCACTTCTGATCATGCAGTGTATATTGAAACTGACGACGATAATTTAATCAAAGCCAAATCATCATCAGAAAATCATGCATACATCTCATGAAAAAATAAAAAATAATAATTTTAATGATAAAATTATTAACAGTCATGTAATGTAATTATTGATATCAGTGTGTATACAGTAGATGAATAGATGGATATAGTAGTAACACTAACAGCAGTTAATTAATTATAACTCAAATTTGTGAATAAATTTAAAGAAGTAACAAAAATGCTTACTTTGTGTTCGTATCACAAATCGGTTGCTGATGGCAAGAAACAGAGGGCAATTTTAGAAATTAAATTATGGAATCGAAAAAAAGAAATTAGATAAATGGAAGAAGTAAGAAGTAATCTAAATGCGGAACATTGCGATGAAAAAAGCATCAGTTGTTGAATTGTTCAGATAGACAGGTAGGCAAGTTCGAGTCCTAATTATTCGTTTCTGAAAACATAATAAAATGACTAATTTTTCCTTCAATTTCAATTTTAACTTTCTATGAGTGTGATAAAATTTTTATTTTCAAAAATAGTTCAAAAAATGAAATAATGAAAAAATGAAATTTAAATGAAATAGTTCGGAATATATTTTTTTTCAAAATTTCATTTCTGATTTGCCATCAAAAGTAATTTTCCAAAATTAGTATTTTAAAATTTATTTCATCAAAAAGTTGCAATACAATAAAAAATTTTAGAATTCAATTATTATACGAATAACATTTATGACACATTATTGTAATAATAATAATAATAATAATAATAATAATAATAGCTAATAATAATAACAATAATAATAATAAATCATAATTTGTAATAATAAATAATAATAATAATAAATCATAATTTATAATAATAAGTTATAATAATCATAATAATAAAACAATAGTACAATACTAATAGCACGGTAACATTGACAATAATAAATAACAACAATAATAGTTAAATTGCAATAATACTAATTGGTAGTAACAGTGATAATGCTGATAAATCACAGTGCACCAAAAATCACAACTAAATGAATGCAATTGGCCTGTACTCAAATCAGACTGGTTTTGGGATAATTCACTTTTAATTATAATATGTACTGAATCCGAAATAAAAGAGAAAAACATTTTGAGCATATCGTATTCTTTTTACTTACATAAAATATTAATAATCAGAAACTTTTCTTACTTCTGTCACTGACTATCATTGCAGACACAAATTACATTGCAGTTCATCATTTTTTTTAAAATAATATCAGCTTTCCATTTTCTTAAATTTTCTATGCTGACATCATACTGGTACAATAAGCATCATCACTCCTACTTCATTACAAATTAAAAACTTTAATAATAATAATAATAATAATAATAATAATAATAAAACAAATTTATATCCAATTTTTTCTAAATAATTTTATAAAACTAAGAAGAAGAATTTTGAATAAGAATGTAGTTTTGCATCATAATAATTATTAATATGTGAATCAGAAATTTCATTCCTGATAATTTATTCAAGTTTCAATTGAATGCAATGAATTATAATCAAGTGAATGTAATTAATAGATTGAAATATTTGAAAGCATTTCAAATATGAATAAAAATGATGCATTGAATTATAAGTCGAAGTTTATACTTTAAAATGTTAAGATGGTGATGATTTGAGCAACAGACATTATGAATTTAAATTATATATAAATAAACAAATGGCCTGCTAATAAATAAAAATTTTCCTATATGAAATTAAGAGCAATTACAAATCTCGTCATCATATTTATAATAATGATAACAGCTGCTATTATTATCATCACTATAACTTATATAATTGTGCTCATTTTTTGTTTACTTTATTTTGTTGAATAAAACAGTGAGTAGCATAATAAAAATTATTGCTCCTATTTGCCTCAAAACTTTAAAAATAAATATGAAAATCAGAGGACATTTTTGAAAATAAATAAACCTAAAATTTATGCAAAACAAATAAAAATTCAAAAAGTTACAATAATGAACGAATATTTAGATCAGTGAAAATAATATTCTTTTTTTATTTACGTGGCGTAATAAAAGGCAAATTTCAAATAATGAAAATAAAAAACTTCTAGTATAAATTTCTGAATATAATATGCTAAATATATCCAGAACTTTTCGATGACTAATCTAATTTAAACCAATATGTGCCATATTCACAAACTGATTGTGTTTCAGCAATTTTTCAGTAATATGTTGTACCAAATTAGCTAACAATGCTATTAAACATTTATGAGTTATTGTTCTTTGCTTAATATTTTATGAAAATTCGTAAATAATGAAAAAACGATCGTTTGCAATATCATTTAACATTTTGAAGAACAACAAACGAAGAAAGTTTTTTTAATCAGTTTTAATCAGTATAATATATAATAAACAAGAGTCAGTTGTGCTCAATAAGATACTTATTATCATAATAATTTCATAAATCCAATCAACATCTCTGATTCAAAATGCGCGTAACAGATCTTTGATTTACGCAATCATTTTACTTTTTGTCTTCAATCTCACACTCGATTAAGTTTAGATCAGTAAATAAGATCAGTATTTTAATCAGTGGCTAAGGTCAAGATTTCAGCAAACGTAACAAAGTTAAGATTAAAGACTTCGAAACTCTTAGTTATTGTTGTGACTATTTTTACTTACTGAAAATTATTTATGTATAGTAAGAATCAAATAAAAATATCAGTATTTAGTCATTAAAAATTATGTTTGAGCTCAAATTCATCGCACTGAATCATTCATCAATTGAAAATTCTGTTTTCTTGATAGTAAAGTACGCTAATAGTT
>UYYF01004551.1:46289-58414 GCA_900618365.1 Thelazia callipaeda
CTTGCAGTAAAAAATGTTTTTGTTATTTCTATGCATTTAGTGGCAGTAATATTTCTTTAATGACATAAAAATCAATACATATTTAAAATATAATGATAATAAACTATTTTCAATGTTTTTAATTATTGACAAATAACTGCGCTAGTTTTTATTCCACGAAGACACACTCAAAAAATATATCTAAAAAAATCAATTGTTGATGCAGAAATGCGTAACATATTTGTTGTACTAATTTGTAGTTTAAAAATACGAAGAAAAAAGTACTTAAGTGCGCTTATATACAAAAATTAGCCTACTCATTATGATCTAATTAGTTCAAAAATATAACACAGAATGCTTTGTTTTCAAAAATTTATTTCAATTCAATAAATTTAATCAATTAATTAATTAATTAAAATTGTTTATTTATGAGATTACGAAGTGATTAATTAAAGAATCAATAAGTGCAGAGATGAAAAAATCTTATGAAGACAAATGAATGAAAATAACGGAACTGATGCATTTGAAGAAGAAAATTAGAATGACACTTGGCAATAAGCTGAAAAGAATAACAATCGTCCTAATTTTGCATATTTCAGATAGAAATGCTTTTGTGGCAAACAAAACACAAATTCGTTATATCAGAAATATTCTATTATTTCAATGCTATCGCTAAGTTCAATAGAAGAATGAATTGAAGCAAAATTTTGATAAGATTTGCTGGGAAAAATGCTAAGAAATGAAATAGCTTAAATAATATTTTATCGAATTAAAGATATTGTGGTGATGACAGTACTAATAATAACGATAATAATGTCAATAAATGATAGCACTAATAATATCAGTAATAATAATGAAACTGGTGATAGTACTAATATTTTTGAGAATAATTTGAAGATAAATTATTTGTATTAATGATAGCATTGGTTAAAGTCATGGTGATGACAAAATATTTAATATTAATAACAGCAATAACTATAATAATAAAAAAAATTATCAAAAAATTACGTGAATAAAAATGAGAAATTTTTTATCGGTTTAATTCCATAAAATGTTTATAATGTACACTGAAATATGATATTCTTCATACATTTTTATAGTTTGCCTTAACATAAAGACGCTAATAGTTGCAACTGACATTCATCAATAATGTTTAACAAAGAAGAAAAAATTACTGTAAAGTTAATAATTGCTGAGTATAATCGTAATCATGATAAATGATAATTAACATTTTATATATCTGATAAGCATACATTATTTAATGAGAATTGATTATACTATTAAAGTGTAATGGATGAAGTTGAACCGCTTTAATATGTAGAATTGGTATGAGACTGTCTTACTTTGAGCACAATTGATGGTATTGGTATTGGGACTTTGAGGAGGGAAAACTGGCAATATCTACAAAAAGGATAGATTATTAAGACAATTCTCCTCTGATAATCACATTATCGAAAACGATAAGCTAATTCTTTACTCGTATCTTTCTTATGAGCTTAATTTCACCGAAGACTGATAGTCAATAAATGAAATTTAATGATAAAATGTTTTCTTTTCCTATTTTTATCAAATTAAGATATTAAAAAATTCACTTATGATTTCTAAAATGTGCATTCTAAGACTTGAATTTCAAACTGATCAAAATAATTTACACACTACCTTACGTTCGACTCTTCGGCTTTTCTATGTTTTCATACTTTATTCACACCATAAATACCTAATATATACTATCTTCATTCAAGTATAAATGATATTTTTTAATATGAAAGTAAAATGACATTTTTTCCGTAAAAAAATTTATAGCTCAAAGTATGATGCAGTTTTTTTGTACATGTAAGTTAATCACAATTTTCTAGAGCGATTATTTTTATTTTTTGATGTTTTTCTACCTTTTAACAAAAAACAAATAAATATTGAAAACTTACATGAGAATATATTAATTAAATAAAGGCAAAATAAATTTAATATTTATTGCAGTACATTTACAGCTTATGACAATTACTATGTCAGTTACCATAAGCACTACTTTAGTAATGAATGAAATAATAATACTAATAATGACAATGATAATAACAATAATAATAATAATAATAAATCATAATTCATAATAATAATTAATAACATGATTATGGTAATATGAGAGTGAAATAGTGAATAATGAGACTAACTATGCATTTATAGTAAATTTTTTCAATGGATTAAACTGAACACATCAATAATTTTTGATATATTTTGAAGTAAGTTAAGCATAAATTTATTGCATATAAAATCAAGCAGATAAATGCAACTAAAGTGTGGTGTTATACAGCGGACTGCTTCTTTGCATGGATTAAAATCAAATGAAAAACAAAAAATTTGTGTGTACTTTTCTTCAGGCTAATTTAAATTTGCTCGAATTGATTTTAAATGCTACCATTGAACGAAAAATCTCTCAATGAAATACTTTATAAAAAACTGAACAAACAAAGGATTATAAAAAAGAGCAAAAGAATGTTTGCTTCAATTTCGTATTTTTACTATTTTTCACAGTTGTCAACCTTTCGGAGCACAAATATTTGTTTGTTTGGTTAAAGTGTAATTTCATATTTTTATAATAGAAAGTAAACAGTTTTTTATAACACTGACTAAATCATTGCTAGAATTAATATTTGCAGAGAAGGTTAGTTTTTTTTTTCACACAAATTAAGTAGTAAATAAGTGAATAAATAACAATGCGTTAATTTGACATTGCAATACAAAGTTTTTATATGCAAAAAAATGTTTCTTATCTAAGCTTGTAATGCAATACAGCTTTTTTTGTTGACAGAAGCAAAAATTAAACATTTGTAAATATTTTAGCAAAAAAAAGTATTGTAATTAAAAATATGACACGCTGTATACAATTAATTGATAGTTATTTAATGAAATAAATATTTTCAAAGTTAAATTACTTTATGAAATTTTGCAGAGTAATTTGAATACTGCTTGTGAAATACTTTTGGCAAAATTTTATGGTCCTAAAAATACTATTCATAGTACTGAATCAACATTTATATCAAATATATAATACGAAAATATTAAATGGTAGGAAGTTAATATTAAAACTAGAATTATATTGCAAATTTCAACAGTAAATCGAACATTATTGAAGTTGGCATTATTATTACATAGTTATTAATAACAGCATCTAGTTTTCACAAGATCATATTTCATTTATTATTTTACAGTGAATAGCTGTTGAATGAAATCCATCATTATTAATATCAATTAACTTTTATCATTAGTAGTAGCTTATTCACAACCTTTTTTATCATTTAATAGATACAAAATGATAGCAGTGTAATCTGTACTGAAGAAATTTTATTATATTTATCATTATAATTACCAAGTATTATTGTTCTGTTACTAAAATTATAAATTTACCTTTTCTAAGTCTCTTACAAGCTTCGACATTACTTTTGGTCGTTAGCTAATTATAAATATTGATAAAAAATCTAATCAATAAATAACAATTAATTATTATTAATTCTAATCAATTTTTTATCAATCTTTATAATGCAGTGATAAAAACTGTATTGACAGTAAACGGAAAATTGAAATTATCATTACAAAATTTGAAATGAGCAAACTAATTTGTACATTTATAATGATATCAGCAATAATAATGAATAATAAAAAAGAGGAAGTGAAGAAAAGTAATTGAAGTGTGTTTCTTTCATGAATTTTCTCGTCTTTCGTTGATAAATATTACAAAATAAACAAGTCAAATTTAATAATTTTGATAAAAATACGTGATAATAATAAAACTGATAACATGAATAATAAAACGCAAAATACATTGTAAACGTACCACAAAGTGCTTTTGATGGCAGAATCGAAAACGGTTGGTTGCTTTATAATAATGCGCTCCATTAGCTCATTCAGTTGCAATTGTTGCTGAAAAACTGGAAACTTTCATTTGGGATATTTAAATTTATGGCGCATTTGCATATAATGCATAATATAAATAAATAAATAAATAAATAAATAAATAAATAAATAAATAAATAAATAAGAAGTAAATAAATAAGTAAATAACTAAATAAATAAAATAAATAAGTAAATAGAATACAGACGTGCGGACTATATGTGAAAACGAAGAATAACGAAGTGAAGTATATATTTAAAATTTAAATTAATTTACCAAATCTTCGGAAGTAAAAAATGTTTTTAAACTTATCAGGTATTTTAACTTTCGAATTGAATGGAATAAATATAATATGATAAATTTATTAAAATCATCCACTTAAATGAAATATGCAAGTTTGCATGAAATTCTTGAAAGAATATCTCAAGGAGAGTAAGATTTAAGTGCGAATTTGTAAATAAAAATTAGCATAAATAAATTATAGTATTTACAAAGTAGAAACTTGAGTTTATTCTTTGAAAAATGTCAAGTTAGAGAGTTAAATTCATAACACAAATCAATCATAATAATTTATTTGTCTATCACCTTTGATATCAAATGAATTAGATGGTAAGTAAGTATGTAAAATGTAACCGTTGAAGTAGAAAATATATTAAGGATTCAGTGCAAATTTAAAATGAAATACTAGAAATAAGTTAGCATTTAAGTTCTTATCCGATTTGTGGCATCAACAAATGAAGCATAAAGGCTTTGGTGGAGCTGTTTTGCTTACTTCTCAAGGCTTTTTTGACCCCAGGAAAAGTGAATGCAAGAAAACAAAAAATCGTCAATTTGATAAATAAAGCTTGTCCATTTTCAATCTAAGCATTTAAGCAGAAGACGAAACATTTCACAAATTCCATGCATGTACAAAGTATTAAACATTTCTCCTGAGATATCCATCCCAAATTCTTGTCTTTGGTTTCAAGCAATGAATTCTTTGCTTCATTCTCCATCAAATTTTTCTCTCACTGCAAAAACTATAAAAAAACAAAAGAATCAAAAATGAAATAGTCAAAGTGTTATATATTTTTTATTTTTATTTTCTAAAGTGATCAAATTTTCAAAACGAAAACATAAATATTTGATGTGTTCAATTTAAAAACTATTCTTTATTTGTTTCAAAACTAATTTATTCGCAAATTTTTGGTATGGAATAAGCGGAAAAAAACTTGTCAAAAAATGAAATAAATAGAAAAAATTTTTTTTGAATTGCTTTCATTGTTAAAGTATCATTCATGAATACTGCAATGCTATTTATTTTTCTTGAAAAACTTTCATCAAATATAGATATTTTTGGCTTAAATTTATTCCTAATGGCTAAAATTTTGCATGTTTCCGTTTGAAAATTGAAACATTTTGTGTGCATATATTGCTTTTAACACAAAATATTGCCTGTAATTGCACTGCAAAAACAAAAAAATAAGCGATTAATAATAAGCATTTTGCATATAGAGCACTATTTTTCTATAAACAAGTGTTAAATATAAAAATTATATATATATAAATGTATGTATGTACGTATTCAGTGAATGTTTTTTTGATCTTGATGAAAGGTAAGAAAATATGAAATAGTTTGATCAAACAGAACCAGAAAAGACTTGTGTTATCCTGTGAAATCCGAATCGATCTTAACTCAGAGGCATTAGTTATATTAGTAATACTACCAAAGAGTCCAGTCTAGTCGCTTAGCTTTATTTTGCTGCCCAAAAGTATATATATATATAATGTAATGAAGAGAGATTAAATAAAAAGCATCTTTTTGCCTTTTTTCTCATCGTCACTTCACTTTGTTTTTTGCTAAAATTTTTGGCCTAAAGCACTGCTTCTTCTGGTCTTTGTGTTTGCGTTTTTCGTTTATTTCTGCAAAGTTCTGTCTTGCGTTAACTTCGCATCAATGCTCTGTACTTGTAGTAATACTTTTCATTAAGTGCAATTTTAGACAAAATCTGCATACACTACATGGGTGATAAAAACAGGCATTTTAATCCTGTTACTTACTACAAATGATTGCTACAAAATATGACTACAACCTTTCTAAAGTGACCCTTGACCTTTTAATTTTGTATATCATTCTTTTACCTGCTGTCAGTGGAAACGCTGATGCGAATCGTTTGTTTGAAGATTTATTAGCTGATTATAATAAACTTGTTCGACCAGTAGATAATAAAAGCGATGCATTAGTAGTACGGTTCAAATTGAAATTATCACAGCTGCTTGATGTGGTCAGTTTTCAATTTTTTATGCCAATTTCGTTTTTTCTCCCGTTGGACTCAAATTACCTGTTCATCATTAATTAAATATTGATTTTTTATTAGCAGTAATTAAATTATTCATCTACATTGTTTAAATATTCATTCGCTTATCCTTCTAACTTCTATCTTTGAAAGTTCAGCATCACAATGTAATTATAACAAACTGCAAGAATGTTCCAAGTTAATATGCAAAATAATTATTTACTTTCAGCATGAAAAGAATCAAATAATGACAACTAATGTTTGGCTTCAACATGTACTCATTTGTTTGCTTTTAATTCGGAAAGAATACTTTACATAACTTTTAATTTCTTTTTCTCATCAAAGTATTATTTGATTTTAGCAGTTGTTTCTTGATTTCTCTGTAGGAAATTTGTGTATTTGTCTTACAAAAATTGTTTCCTGGCTTTTCCATGAAGCTTGAAAACTCGTGCAGTTTAATTAAGTTTCATATCACTGCAACTGATACTCGACATGCATGAAAGTTGACCTTTGACTTACAGACTTGGACAGATAACAAACTGAAGTGGGATCCTGAAGAATATGGAGGAGTAAATGTGCTATACGTTCCTTCAGATATGATTTGGATTCCTGATATTGTTCTTTACAACAAGTTTCTTTTTATTTTTTATTTTTAATTTAATTTCGTCGGAATGCGTAAAATATGAAAAATTTTTTACTGAAAAAAATATTTTCATTGAAATTTTTCAGCAAAAAATTCAAGAAGTTCCAATTTGACAGCAAGAAACATTACTGCAAGGCTTTTTAAGATGCATAAAAATCTTTAGTTTATGACAACAAGTTTTTGTAAAATACATATTAATGTGTAATAAATACAGTGCTGATGGAAATTATCAAGTATCAATTGTTACGAAAGCTAAAATTTTTCCAAATGGAACTGTAGAATGGGTACCACCAGCAATTTATAAAAGGTTCCCTATAGTTTTTGAAACAAAATCTTTCATTTCTTCAAATTACACTTATTTTCAAATTTTGAATTTGAGGAAGAATGCAGAACAAATAAAAAAAATTTTATTCAAAAGTATTTGGTATTTAAAGATTAAAATAAATGAAAACACATGGGAAATACTAATTGCAAACATCTTAAAACTTTTTGGGCTAATTCAAACTCTTGAATTTTTTTACCAAAAAAATTTATGTCTTTTTGATTTATCATTGATTATTTTTTGAATATAAAATGATTCTAGTATGTGCCAAATTAACGTTGAATGGTTCCCATTTGATGAGCAAACTTGTGAAATGAAATTTGGTAAGCCTTTTTAGGCTTTTGCAGAAATATTGCAGTTTAAATTTGGGAAAATAAACTTGTTTTAGACTTTTGATCTATATAAAGTGTTGATGATAGTTTGAACCACAAATAATCTCTAATCTGTAAAATAATAATAATAAAGAAATTCAAAATGTGATTACTTTTTACTTAGGTTCATGGACTTATGGTGGTTTAGAAGTCGATTTGCAGCACAAAGATTCAGAAATTGAGAGGAAAGAGTTGGAAGTTGCTGTAGGCGTTGATGGAGAATATGTTGAGACAGTTTGGATCGTTGATAAAGGTAAAAATAATACAACAGGTCTTTTTTTTGCTAAAAAATGAGATAGTAAAAAAAATTAGCTCAACTCAAAATATGACATTTTAACAAAATAAATGCAGAAAGATGAAAATAACCATTTTCTCATTTAAGTAAGTTATGGTAATCAGGAATACAAATTTAGGTATTGACCTAAGTGAATATTATCCAAGTGTCGAATGGGATATTCTCGGAGTTCCTGGAAAACGTCATAAAAAACGGTTTTTAGACTAATAAATTTTTGGTGGCAAGTATATTTTTTATGAATTATACCAGTTTTATTTACGAATAACAATAGCTGTCCACAAAACCTGAACAAAAGGTTAATATCTTCATATTCACAAAATAACAGTTGAAAAAGTTATAAATAATTACTTTAGTTATTCTTGTTGCAAGTCACCATTTATTGATTTGACGTACGAAATTCATCTCCGTCGGAAAACACTATTCTACACGGTCAATCTTATTTTTCCAATTGTTGGGATCAGGTAAGACATTTGATTTCTCTATTTCACATTACACTGCCAAAAATTACTCATAAACTAATTGCACGCAATAATTTATTGGCAACTTTTGAAGTTTTAGTGACTAAATTTTTCCTAAATCAAAGACAGTGGAAATTTTACTTCTTACACCTCAATATTTTCGACTAATTTATTTTAAGTAAGCATTATATAATTTATTTATTGACGTGCTGCTGAATCTATTTCAGTTTTTTGACTGCTTTAGTGTTTTACTTGCCATCTGATGGAGGTGAAAAGATCTCATTATGCATCTCAATACTAATCTCATTGACTGTATTTTTCTTATTACTTGGTATGTTTCAGTTCATTAGATATAGATGTTAAATAATCACTAATGCATTTCTTAATTAAGCTCGCATCTCTCGAAACTGAAAATTTTACCAAGTTTATTTTGGAGTTTAAAAAATCAAACCTAGTTGTCACTCATAATCAGAGTTAAACAAAAATGACTTATTGCGGTAGAAACTAATAAACAATTGCAATTTTTTTTATTACTCAGCAAGTAATTTTGTTCTCCAAAAGCAAATCATGGATTGAACCTTTGTAGTATTTCAGATTTAGCTAATGAATAATCGAATTTAGAAATAATTTAAGAATACAATTTTTTAAATAACGAATGTTATCTTCTACCATGAAAATTATTGGGATCTTTCAGTTCAGTTTTCTCTTCTAATCTTTACTTTGCTTTATTTTTGGAATTTTAACAGCAAGTGCTTTGTTTTTTGAAATTTCAGTCTTTATAAGTGATCTTCATGCTTACAAAATTGTCACGTCAGAAATATGTGACAAACATGAAATATGAAAAAATTTAACTGCTACTGAACGTTCTAAAGGAAGGCATAAATTATAAAATTTTTGTTGATAATTAGCTGACTTTACTCTTAAGTATTAATGCTTACTTAGATATCCTATAATTTCTTTGATCAATACTTAAAGCAAAGTTAGCAAATAAGTAACATTTCATACATTAACAAACGGGTTCTGATTTATAAACTGATTAATACCTTCCGATGATCAGTAATATTCTGAAAATAAATAAAATTATATAACTTGAATTTTAATTTATGCCTGAATAATCTATTTCTGATCACAAATGAACTGAAGAGATTATAATTGCTAATTGAGTTGCTCATAATGAACAAAATGTGAGTTTTAATAATTTTTAAAGTTGAAATAATTCCACCAACTTCTCTGGTGATTCCATTAATCGGGAAATACTTACTTTTTACGATGGTATTGGTCACTTTATCAGTTACAGTCACTGTGGTCACTTTGGTAAGCAGTTTTTAATGCCGCAAGCATGCCTCATCTAATTCTTATGACCAATATTTGTTTTGCACATCACAACATATTTCTCATAACTTCTTTAAAGTATATTGATATTAAAAATTAAATTTGAAAGAAACCAAAATCTTCTTTGATCTCACTGAAAAATATTTGTGGGTCATTTTTCACAAAAGTTTACAGAAGTGTAAAAATTTAAAATACATCAGTTATTGATGCAATATAAATTTCTACCAAGTGGAACTTGTGTCAAGCGACCTCCCATACCTGTTGAAACTGTATGCAAACGTTTGAGATTTTAGAGAATAACTATAATTCACTAAAGCTTATATTGCTTTTAATCTTTCAAAAGTTTTGAACAATGTTCTTAATCTGTTTTGTGAAAATAACCGTACATCTACAGAATGTTCATTACCGATCTCCAACAACACATACAATGCCAAAGTGGGCTAAAAAATTTTTCATACAGTACTTACCTAAATACTTATGCATGCAGCGACCATCACTTGTACGAAATGATACAAAGTCAGCTAGTATTGACAACCTAAATACGGTAATATTTGAAAAAGATCTTTTTCACGCAAGGCAAATATGAAATATGCGAAAAAAAAACCAACTTATCGTACATTTCATGCTTTGATCAGTTTAAATGTAATAGTAATTTTGAAATGTATTTATTAAGTCACCTATACTAACGATGAATTGGTAAAAAAATAGTGAAATGTGTTTGCAAATATTTAGAAGCACTTGAAGGTAAAAAGTGTCGTTTTGGCAGTTTCGATATAGGAAGCAAAAACCTTAAGTTCTCATAAATTTGAGAAAAGTGAATTTTCTGAACGAAACGTTAGAAAATTCCAAAATTCTATGATATAAGATCTGAGGATTTCCCGAAAACACTGCAATTTAATATCATATTGAATATCTATACTGTATTCTTCAGAAAGTAATCACAAGACGATCTCGTCTTAGGGTACCACTGACTGATCATAAAAATCAAGAACCAGCATTGACAGCCGTCCTTGAAAAGGTCTATACACTATTGATATTTTGATCGCTTTTTTTGTGTAGAACTAAAAATACACTCCTTTTTAATACTTTGCTATAAACGATGTGTTGGTATCAAACTATCCAATTTACAGCCACAATTTCGAAGTCCAACACATGTTTCTTCAACTTCTACTCAATACGATGCGCAAATTTTTGGTTGTTCACGGCAATGGAATTCTAGATCAACAACCATGCAAGACGCAGTCGATGATGTTACCTTCATTGCCAACCACATGAAAGAAAATGAAGATGACCGAGAGGTGGTAAAGTTTAATGCACAAATTTATTCGCAAGTACTTTTAGAACAACTCTCTCTCTTAAGAATCAGGCGTTTCTGAATTGACTCAATGAAAAAATGATTGAAATTTACACTTCCGCTATCTTTGTTTCTTCGCCTTCAAATAAGCTAACGAAACCTAAAATATATTACGGGCCTTAGAAGCCCGTAATATACGATTATTCTAACTTCAGAACATTAAAGAATATTCTTTATCTGATAGATCAGTACCAATAACAAGTGCTTTTAATGAGTAATAGGCTAAACTCGCTTGGATCCATTCTCGGTGATTATGGTTTTCGACATGATTATATATATTTTTGCACATTGCTCTTAGAAAACAACAAGTGATTCACATATAACAATCCATTAATACAATCAAATTCATTGTGATAAAATAAAATTAATTAATAGTAGGAAGAACAAAGAAATTAGTATAATTTGCTTCCTTAAAAGTTTTGGAAACTTTTAGGTTTTATCCTTTCGTGAAATTTTATGAAACAAAAATTCTTGGTACCACATCTACAAATTGTTTACGAAAATTCTGCCTACAAAAATTCATCTAGTGATTACAGATCTCCTTTGGTGATTCATATATGAAATCGTGTCAAAATCAAAACCTCAGATCAATCATTAGAGAAATGAAGCTAAACTATGAAGCATAGTATGATAAAAGTCGATACTTAGCTTGTCACACAATAAGGTAGCAAACATTAACTCAGAAGAAAAAACAGTTATGCTGAATATTCATAGGTGACAGATGACTGGAAATACATATCGATGGTAATGGATCGAATATTTTTGATTTTATTCACTACGGCATGCTTACTCGGCAGCGTAGTTATCATCCTTCGTGCTCCAACAATCTACGACACAGCGATAGCTTTAGCTTAGTGCTTGCAGTTCCGTCTTAAATCATGCTTCTGGGGTGACTTTATGTAACATTCCGATATATGAAAAGTATCACACACAAACCATGGTATGCATTGATAGTGAAATCTAATAAATTCATACATGGTTTTTCTAATGTTCACATGTTAACATGTTATTACATGTCACTGACTTCGTAATTGTCAATAATAATGATAATTTACAATTGATAATAATAAATGACAATTTTCATCAATCTCCTACAACATTTTATTTGACTTCTTCCTACAGCAATGCATGCTTAAAATGATGGAAGAGATAAAGTGCGTGCTTACAGCTATTACTGATAATTACAGCATACATTTGCAGCGGTTCCTG
>UYYF01004552.1:0-30145 GCA_900618365.1 Thelazia callipaeda
TGATTACGCTGTATTATCCTCAAAAATATGTTTGTTCTTATTTTTATTGAACAAATTTGAGTATTTTTTGAAGTTTGTTACGTTTAGTTTTCATACTTAAAATTTTAGAAGTTTTTCAAACTTTGAGTTCATTTTGCAAAACCACTAAATTGTGTTCAGATAGTCAGACATTCTATTCAGATATGTATGCTAAAATTGACTTTTGTGATGTAAAATCAAATTTTCTGGCATTCATGATGCTTGCTTATGTTATTATTTTTTTACCTCACCAAAGACACCTTTTGATTGTTGTTTTTTGGTCAGATTCGATTGTGTTTTTCCAATTTTACTAATGTGTAATGAGTTCGCAGAATGCTTCAGTCAGTAGTCATGAAAAAGAACGAAGGAGTGCGCTTTATTCAAAATGCTTACTTATTCAGAAGAAATAATATTGTTATTATTTTTCAAATTCCATTATGATTTCTGTCTAAATTGCTCAACAGTTCCTTCCATTCATAATAGTTTGAAAAAAGTTTCTGTCATTTCTGAATTTAATTTATTTACTTTAGGAATGAATCACATTTGATATAGTGTGTATAATAAGTTTAAAAAACTTGCAAAATTTTGAGGCATGTACTACTATCAGTTGCTGAATTTAACAGTCTTTTATCATTCAAATATCAGTCTTATCATCTCTGAAGTAGGAAACTGCAGATTGAATGCAAGTCAGCTCTTTAAATCTTACTGACTTTTTAGATTGAAATAACAATATAATGAATAAACGTTTAAGTTTCATAATCTCCTATTTCATTTCAAGTGTGTAAGCCAGATGACCTGTGCCCTATCCCAATCACCATTTGGATATCCCAATCTCTGATGATCAGTGATCCAACCAATCAGATCAAAGTCAGGTAGCTCAACTTGGTCCATCATTGTTACTGGTGTTTGGTGCCAGACTAATCGCACTTCATCTGTGTTAAACGAATAACTTTCGATCACAAGTTGACAATAGATCCAGTCGAATGGAAACATTTTCAAATCCATTTTACAAGGTGCTTTTACTTTCATTCTGAAATTTTTAAATTACTTTTTTATGAAGAAAATGCAAATTAATTCACGAAATTTTGTCTTATTTTAGTTGTCTGACTTGTTCGCACCGCACAAACTTTCAAATTTTCTTGCCAATTCGTATAAGCAATTTTGCTTGGAAATATTTCATTTTTGCTTACATTCTCTTTCAAATAGTTTGTAAAAAACTGAATAAATTTTATTTGCTAATCTTTGCGTGAGAAAATTTCCATCGATTGGATTACGTTAATTAGGCAAAAAATTATGCGAAAGTAAAGAAATCTCTCCTTACTCAGTGATTTTTGTCTTACATTTCCAAAACATAATGATAGTTATGTTTTTAAGGTATGTATTTCATAAAGTGCCATTACAAAATTTCTGATTACACAGTATATAAGTGTAATCTAAAAATGGTCAAATTTTTTGCAGATTGTTTTATAAATAATAAACTAATACTAATTTCATTCGTTGAAAAGTGAAAGTTCGGCAACTATCCAAACTTCACATATATCAAAGTATGTCACTAAATGCTTTTTCAGTTTTAATTTTTCTTTCTTATCCTGAAATGAAATTGAAGGAATTCTGAATGAGATTAGTGCGAAAAAGCTAAGATTTAAATGAGCTGAATAATTACCATTCAGAATTAGTATTGAAGCAGATTGTACAATTCTGCAATATTAACAACTAATCATCGAATGAGGTAGTATTTAGAAGTGAGAGAGTAAATACAAAGTAATGGGCTTTTTTTTTCTAAATCGTTGGACACACTGAGCAAAAAATTTCAGAAAAAAATAAAACAAACAAAGCTCACTCAGTTTTTTTTATGAACAGTAAATTTCAAAAGCTGAAAACTGGCCTGAAATTACTCCAAACCAATCCGTTTTCATACAGGATTATAAAAGTATTTTCAGATGGTGAACTGTGCACAGCGGCATCTTTGCTGTTAATGATACACGTATCAGGCGTCCAAATTTTTTTGCGAAAATCGCTTTTCAATGTGATATTCGTTGTGCAAACGTTTAAATGTTTGAAACTTAAGCGTGGATCTTCCCAGATTTCGCTATACATAAAATCTAATTCAAAATCACCAGTTATTTCGGAGATTCTCGAAATGCCCTAGAATATACTACTTGCTTGTATATGATTGCTAAACGCAAAGTTGATAACTTGTAACAATGGTTTTTATCACATTTAAATTTGGATCTCTGAGAAGTGTTCTCAAGTAGTTTTTTTGGGGTCAATTGTTTTATTAAAGTATTATTATCACCACATAGAAAGAGGCAGTTTTGATTTTGACCATAAAACAAAATACAGTACATAATAACTGGTATATTCTGTCTATACTTATTCTGTCTATTAGTGCTCTTTACCAAATTCACTCATGGATTTTCTCTTGCGCTTTAATAATAATAAGTCGTGAAATTAATAGTTTTTACAGTCCTTCTATCTTTAATATGATTAAGTCATCACTTTCGCTGTGTAATTATCCGTTTAAAAAAATAAATTTATTTATTTTGAGCCCATCTTATCGTTTGATTTACTATATCCAAAAGCTTTTCAATAATGAAATTCAAATTAATCAATCAACTGAACAAAGTGATTACCAAAAATTTATGACAAGTATTATTTGCTCACCTGTACGTGCAATTCAATTGTAACATTGACTCGTTCCTTTACAGGTAACAAATGAATATCGTAATTTTCTAGTAATACATTAATGATATGTCCTAAGTTAATCGAATTCCTAAAATTATCGATTGACAGATTTGCGATGTAAAAATATTTTCAAACAGTTACTTATTTAATGAAAGTGATAGCAAGGGATTGGCCAATTAAAACAGTAAATAAGAGGATGTACGTACTTATTTACAAAATATAAAAAATTTTTTCAAATACAGTAGTAACTCGGACGGAAGCTAAAATTTGCCTCCAAAATCAAACTGAAATCTAAAACAAAATTCTTTGCTTGGATTTAGTTTTGTCCTGTTTCAAAAATAAAGCTTGAAAAAGAAGTGAATTACTAATGCTCTGAAGACAAAATTTTAGCTGATTTTAATTCATATCAGTATTTTAATGCTAAAATTTTGACTTCAAAATGACACAACAATTTTTTATGACTAAAATTTTACTTCTGTACTGCAAAATCTGTACAAAAATATCATTAGCGGGAGAATTTATGCTGAATTTTTGAAGCAAACACTTTAATGAATATAATATTTGATCAAAGTTCTCATTTTATGAGAACTTTGATCAAATATTCTTTATGACTTGAAAAAACTTGATCTCATTCTTAAAATCAAAATTCTTACTACTGGTAGTAATAATTATTATCCTTGTTTAACTGACTCATACAAAATAATGGCAATCAGTGATTTTTCTAATTTTAAATTAATAGAATTAACTTTGATCTTTTAGGAGCTTTTGAATGTTGGCTATATAGACCATCACAAACTGATAGAAATAAGGTACAATCCACATGTACATTGTAACCATTCTTTCTAATAAAATAATCTTTATAGAAGAAGAATGATGAAGATTCTCAGTATTTGTGCTCTTGTCATTTTGTCATTTTTCTTATCAGTACGGATCAACCAGACTATGAGTTTAGTCGGTTGTTATCAATAATGACTTCAGTCATTTTTGCTACTCTTACCTTTTAAAAATGATAATAACAATAATTATTATCACTGCACTAATAAAGTCGGATTCAAAACGCGAGCAAAAGTCGGAAATTACTTGGCGCAGTGACCTCTTTCAAAAAAGTTGTAAATTTATATTTTCAGCATAATTTCTCTGGATTTCATTTGCACTCCAGTGAACTCATTGAATTTCTAATAAATGTTTGAAGAGTGAATTTGATCGCATGCTTTCTATCAATAAATTTCATTGAAATTCTCTTATGAGAGCAATTTTCAAATTTAAAGTTATTTTTTTCCTCATAAGCATCATATAAAGATCCAACAATCTCTGGAACTATTATTTGAGAAAGTTGTTTTTAAAATTAATTTGGATAACAGATTAAGTGGAAAGACGTTAGGCAGTACTAAAATTGAATAAATGCGGGAAATATATTAGTAATTTGTGAATTTTCAAATAACTGAAATAACACTTTACTATATGCAAAGAGTTGAAGTGAGTTGAAGCTATGAAATGATAAGGTTAGTGAGATGAGATTTTTCTTCATAAGAATACTTAATGAGCATTACATCAGCTACTAAATTATGTAAAAATGCGCTTGGATGGAATAAACTTGCTGGATTTCTAAGCTGAAAAAAAATTTCTCACTTTTTTGCATATAAATTAAAGACATGTACTTTTCCGCTTTATGAGCAAGCATTCAACCTTACACATTTTTAATAACAGTTGCGATTTCAGTTGTTCTATGAATTTGTATAACTTAATTTTTGGTAGCTTTCCAAATTTATTTTAATCTCAGTTCGAAGCACTACTTTTTGAGGATTATTTTAAACTGATAGTTGATAATTACAGTCCAATAAACTGAAAGCAGCATTTAGAAACGTGAAATTGATGGACAAATATTACAGAAAAGTAAAAGAGTTGAACAAACTCGAAGTACAGAAATAAATTGTCGTTCACAGCCATGCCATAAAGTAGCCAAATTGATTGCAAAAAAAATGCTAATTTTTCTCATAAAATATAAAATGCCATCAAAGTAGTAGAGATGGCTGAAAAGTGAGAAGAAACGATAGTGGTGGCTCGAAACTGGTGAGAAATTTCATGCAATATTATTTATTAATTTGGAAAAAGCCAACTTTTGTCTTTCTCACAATAAATTCTTAAGTTTGCGAATTTTGCTGTGAAATTTGATATATTTCAAATACACAAAGAAATGAAAATTTTTTTGCAAGAAAATGGCTTTATTTCCCTTTTTGTCTACCTCAATTATTAATACTCAAAAGTCAGAATTGTGAAAAAACTAATTAGCATTGGCTAATCAATTTATTTGCATTTTATTTTACATATATTATTATTGCGAGCAGTTTAATACTGATTTGAATTATTAAGCAAATATTTGTGCAAGTTTTCACTTTTTTAAAATGCTGATTCCAAGTTTTAGCCACAATGTTATCTTCCAAACTTATTAAGAATAAAAGTGTAACACTTCAAAGAGTTGTTACGGTCATTATTATATTTCAGAAAAACAAGCAGTTGAGCCAAAAGGATTTATTTTATAACATTAAGCCTTTAAAAATGCACTCCAAATGCTTTCACTATCTTGAAATCGTGCAATATTTAGAGGGAAATTTTGATTAATGCAGCTAAGATACTGAAGTAAACATGGTAAAAGCACCTGGATTATCGAATCAGATACGAAAATTCCCGGTGCTTTCTTATTTCCCATTAAATTCATGTGAAAAATTCATTTGTATAAACTTTGAAGCAATTAAAGTAAGATAATTAGAATATGCTATTATATGATATATTCCTCAAAAAAGGACAGAAATGTCGCTTTATATTCAAAACTATTACACGCATAGGTCACGTTTTTCAACGGGCTTTATTAATTTGAACTAAATTAAATTTGTAAAAAACCTTCAATTTCATTGGTAAGTTTTGCAAATTGACAGACGTTGCAAATAAGATTAGCATGTCATAAAAATTATGCAAATGAAGTAAAAGTTGCAGCAAAAAAATTTCGAAGATAATTAATAATTTAGCTTAAAACGACTATGTAATGAGAATCAAAAAATGTATAATATTTCATACAGTTTGACCAAAAAGTTAATTGTTTCAAACTGAATAGTTCAGAGTTTTACAATTGAGTAAGGAGGCAATCCTTTAGCCAGATGAGATTACAATAAACTTTCCCTGTTTGATACGGAACTTAAAAGCAAGTTATAAAATCTGCAATGCCCAAATTTGAATATATATGATGGATATTACAACAGCGAAATAACTTTGTACAACAATCTCGCAAGCAGTATTTTTATTTTACTTATGAATTAAAAATGTGTTATGTATTTGAGATTGAAGAATTAATAATCATAAAAAAACTTCGCTTAGATTTGTAAAATTATTTGAAACAAATCAAGTTATAAAACAAAAAGTGTTAATATTTTACAGAAAATACATGCAAATTCAGATTGCAATTTTTGGGAAAATAAAAGAAAGAATTGTGATTAAGCATAAAATTTATTTGCTTGAAATTCTTCTTTTTATGCAAATAAGTAGTATTGAAAGTTAGTTATACACACTTTTGAAAGGCTTAAAAATTGTACATTGCAAGTGTGATATTTTCAATAGCGGTGCACGTGCAAATGGTTTTGTGTTATTACAAAAATTTTTCAAAAATTAAAAAACAATTTCGGCACTTAAAAAATTTTTTTCAATGAGAAGTAATTAGAAAGGCAATAAATGACAAGACTGGAAAAGCGACAAAAGAATAAATAATCAGAAATGTAATCGAATAAAGGAAATAAGTTCAGATGGCCAAACTATTTCAAATATCTTCCTGCAAAAGCAATTTGCCACTTATTTGAATATTGCAGAAGTCAGTCATTTTGCTTTGCGTACACAAATGATAAAATTTTTGAAAATTAGATTTGAACTTGGATTTTTTTAGGAATTGAATTGAATTTCAATTTATATCATAAATAAAGCATTTATATTTCTCTCACATTCATTGCAAAAAGTTGAAATGGCAAACTTTAATAAGAAATTGATAAAATTTTAATTAAAAAAAAATCTACCGAACAAATATTTGTTGTCAAACACAATTAAATCGTTTCATACATAAATTGTTTCCAAAATGTGCAGCTTATTAGTGTTTTTCATTTCTGCTGTTATTGTATATTTGGTCGGTAGATTTTATTGATTATACAAGTAAAATTCGCAAGGCGAGATTTTTGTAGAACAAAGTGAACAAATCAGTATTCGATTCTGTGATAGAGAAAATGAAATTGGCAGATCATATTCGATTCTGCGATACAGTGACACGATGAGTTTGAACATTATGTAAGCATGCATTGCTGACTTTACTGGTAAGAATATAAAACAGTCAATATTAAACATGAAAAGTGCTAATTAGTTACTCAGTTACTAACTTTACATAAGCCATAAATTAATTTAAAGAAAAAATAAAACTTTATCAGCTTTTTTTAAATTACAAAGTTGAAAGAACAGGGAAAGGATCAAACAAAAAAATGCAAAAAGTAAAAAACATTAAAATATTTACAAATTTTTGAATACATTAAATTAAGTTCATAAAGTTGTGTTAATTTTACTGCTTTGAATAGAGAAGAATTTCTGTCACTTTCAATGCGCATCAAATAAGCGCAAAAAGCAAACAAGAATTAATATGATAAAATTCAGGCATAAGTGTAGATGTGAGAGAAATATCATTATAATTTATTAAGTAAGTTGAAAGTTAAAGCAAGCAGTTTTGCTGTTTCACATTAGCAAATTCCTTTTATTATGTTATGTGGCACATTCAGTATTCGACTCGTCGGACTACTTGTTATGGACTTGCAAGAAGGGTGATAAAAACCTAATGCCAGTCTGAATAATTTTATGTTTGCATTTGTTCCTTTGAAGTTTTTTCTACTGAAACTCAAATGAGTTATTTCTCTGTACTTTTATATTAATTTTTTGGCAATTATAATCTGGCTTTCTACGCACCAACACTGAATAATAATAAAAGATTCAGAGAGTTTAGCTAAAAATCCTTATCGATTTTTTAAAGTAACTCGTTAAGTAATGTCAGACGTAAATCAAAAAGTACACAAAACATGTTAAGTATGTGTGTGTTTTATGTATTTGTAACTTTTTTATTCCAGCTATGGAAAAGTCATGACTTATGCATAACTTAAGCATTTAACAGCTTGTATCATTTATCAGACAAGCCTTAAGAGATGTAAAAAATCAGGCATTTAATTTTTGTTCAACAATTACTAGCTGAAATATTTAACTTTCATATTTTTTTTATTTGTACAAGTTCTTGACCTTGATAAAAAGTAGGCGAAAAATTTTCTAACATTGCTGAGCGATAGAAGATGAGATTTTGAGGAAGTTACAAACTGCAATCAAGGTGGTTTCTGAAGTAAATAAATCAAAAAATTTTAATTAGAATAATTCAAGACAGTAGCAATCCAAAGCATAACAATAACTGAAATGAAGCAAATTACAGGCTGAGTTACCTGGTGCATCGCCGGTCATCAACAGAAGCCTCTGTCCTCGCACTTGTCGCTAATGTAAAGCTTATAATAATTATAAAGCTCAAATTGGCATTCATAATTAAATAAGCATGCGTGCTGCGTAATTATGTCTTAACGAAGAGCATATTCAAATTTATCAGCAGACATTTCTGAAATTTGAGATAAAAAATTTTAAGGACTTGCAAAATAACTTTGCAGTACGAATAAAAACGCATTTTAATAATATCTGATCAATTCAAAATCGAACAAAATTTTTGAAAGTGAATTTTACGGAAGATGAAATTGCTACACTTTTGAAGAAGGCGTGGCCAGAAGCTTTTATAAGAATTTACTATCTCTAAGCGAAAGCTTTAGGCATAATTTAATGGCATTTATTTTTTTATTCATTTATAACTTAAATTTCGGCATATTTTAGCGTTTACAATTTAAGATTTGTATCAGATCAAGTTGAATTATTAGCTCATAAACGTTGTAATAAATTCAAATATGAACTTAAATTTCCCATGCGACCCATACTTTTCTGAGCTATCTTATTAATTTGGACAATGCTTCATTACTTAACGAATGGATACGGATTACTGGGTGACTTCAGGTTCCTCATTAGCGATTCTGTATCATTTTAGAACATGCATATTTAACGCACTCATTTCCTTTGTAACTGATTTGATTTGTTGAAAATAACTTTTGCCAATGCAAAATAAATTAGCTGTTTGCTGTTTTTAGAAAAACTCATGTTTATGTGTGAAAAATTCCATGTTAAACTTATTTTTTAATTCTTTGCACACATTTTCCTTTCAGTGAAAAAAAGAAGTCTGAGTTACTTCGCACAAACGCTGCCAACTGTAATATGTTATAATTCTAACCAAAAATTTAAATATTTAGATCAAAATGGTAAAAACAACAGCTCAAAGTTTTCCATTTACGTTAATATGACTGCAAATTGCATGCAGAAGTTTGATGAATAAGAAGTAAATAATTGTTTAATTAAGTTTAAATTTTATTCACTCTCTGCAAAGGAATTACTGATAATGCCTGAAAAGTAATTTGCATGTTAATCTCATTAGATTAACATGCAAATCCCTTTTTACTTTTCACTTAACTTTAACTTGAAGGCTTTCAGTAACAATATTATGGACAATATAGTAATATGTCCCCAGTTTTATTGCTTTTTAATAAAATGCTCAGTTTAGGCATTTTACATTTCAAAAAAGAGATGAATTTAAAAAATACAAATCAATCAAATTTTCAAATTTTTGCTCGTTCATTATTTTCGTTGCAATTTTTTTGGCGACAGGTCACTCATTTTCAATTACTAATCATTCAGTAGTACTGAAAACCACCAAGTGTTCGTTTTCAAACTCCAATTTTAGAAGTTAGTTTAGTTTGAGTTTTTTTCTGTAAAATTTTGTCAAATTTTTTAGTTTTAAATTCCTTTTATTACAACGTAAATGTCGGATTTGGGCCAAAACTTGAACAACTCTGAAATAATTCTTTGATATTTGCTACCTGAAGTAGAAATGATTTCAAGTGCAGTGTGATGCTATTAAGAATCACACAGTGCAATAAAATTCAGAAAGCATTATTTTTTTGTCAAGGATAAAAATTGCATATCAATTTTTTGTGTGGTTTTCAGAACTGTTCCGTACAAAATGCAACAACAATGTTAGCACAACGAAAAAGCAAGTCTATGCACTCATATGTCCATTCTTACTTTAATTTCAGAGGTAATTTGAGAAAGTGGAAAAATCGCAAGGTTAATCGCTTAAACTCGTCAAATTTCAACAAAATTTTTGCAATTGAAAAAGGTTCAAACCTTACTGAAAATCTGGAAGTGAATTTTTCGCTAAAAAGCTCAGTGTTTTTCGTTTGCAACAGAGATGCTGTATGCAAATTTCCGATAAAAAAAGGCAAAGAAAACGCTCGATAAAATGATGTGAATTTTTACAACTGTGATGAATGCTTTGTTTGAAATAAAATATTTTTTGAGCTAAACTTTTAGATTTTTCTTCTTGCAAGCAAAGACGCTGGCTGGTTTCCATTATTTTATTTTTTGATTTATTAAGTATGCCTGAAAGGATTATTGCAGAGTTTTTTCATTGCGTATCAAAATAACGAATTCGAAGCTATTAAAAACTTTTTCATCTCTTCAAATACTTTCTTGTACAGATTTTTGATGAAAAAAATTAGATTTTATTTCAGTTTAGTTAAATTGTGCAAAAATTCTCAATTATTTGCCTGAGTTTTTTATTTTTCAACAAATTGTTACAACAATATTGTGGATTAATTAATTAATTAATTGCTCATGATAATGATTTGAAGTATTGATTCAAATCATTTTCATGAGCATATTTAAGAACTAATCATTCTGTTCTTAATTGGAAATTGTCCAATTTATTACTTGCACTGATTCAAATTGTACTATAGTATGTATCTTGAAAAGATCGAAAAGATCTAAGAGATCACTGAACTTTTAAAAATTTGATAATATTCCTCTGATAACTGTAATTGCCATCTTGATAGTTATGCTGTTTAGTGCACTATCTGAAAGCACGTAAGCCACATGTCACTTTCTGAGTTTAATTATGTCATATCAAAGCTACAGTAGCTATGTATGATTATTATAATCTTGGCCATGTTATTATTTGTGCCATCAAAAATTCGTAGTTTTATTATGAATTGTGTTATGACAAAGCATCAAAAACCATGATATCTTAAAATCATTAATATTAAAATATCATAAATGATAACGATTGTTTTCATCAATTGTTGTAGCATGCAAATGGGTTGCGTTGATTTCTCGCTTCAGTGCTTTAAAAATGAAAAATACTTATGATGACATAAACATAATTTGCAGAGAGTTATTCCGTCCTCACTGCGCGACTTTTTCCAAAGATTCCTAGCACAAAGTTTGTCTTTCAGATGCGTCTAAAAAAGAGATTTGGTGAGAGTGAAATCGCAATCATCACAAACTTACACTTACTTTTTTATCACTTTCAATTTTCACTTATTCCTAGAAATGATTCTTTAATGAGAGATTTTACAGAATGTCATTGAATTAGTTACAACTTTTTTACATTTCATTAGAGCAATACATTAGAGCAGTGTTACCACACATACAAAGCAAACGGACGAAACATATAGTCTCGTCCGAAACTGATTGATTGATTGTTCAGATTAGTTCAGAACTGATCATTTCAAATAAATGATCCACAAAGCGAGATCCGCACCTTTACATCAGCTGTTTATCAACTTTTATTTTTTTGAAATCCTTCTTGTAGTATTTTTTGTTTACAGCTGTTCTATTTTTCTTAGTAAAAAACCAAAGGTCATGGTAGCACAGAAATTTCGCTAACCTTACAAAGGCAGAATAAGGTTCACTATGCACTGAGAAGAAAAGTTAAGAATATAACGTGGAATATCTGCTTACTTATTATAGAACTGATCTCGTTTGCACGCTTCAGTGCAATGGGCTAAAACTTTAAGGCTTTAACATTCTAATGAAATAAATTCGAATTTCACAGAAATTGCCAAATAAATTTTCAAATAAAAGGTTCAATATTTGCAGGTAACCTCAAGCGAGCAGTTTGTTTACCTGACCTATCTATCCATCTATCATCCATCTATCTATCAACCTAATCTATCTATTTACTAACCGTTTTCTCTTGCTCTTTCTCAATGCACAAAATATGATGGCGTCTAAATTACTCCTAAAACTATACTTATACTATGTGATTACATCGGTATTTAATACGCAGTAATTAGATAAAATTAATTCATCTTCATCATGAACAGAGAATATATATATATATTCTCGGTTTGTCAAGGTGCTGAGCAGTTGACTCCGAGGTGACTCTGAGGGGCTAAGTTCAAGAAACATAAAATGGAGGCAAAAAGGAGAAAGTCGCATCTAGAATCAAAAATGAAAACAATGGAAAAACAAATGCGGTTGGAACAAGCGATGTGAAGGGCGTGAGAGAACATACTGCCAGTGTACCAGAATCCAGTGGCAACAGAATGATCACGTTTGAAGCAATCGTTCGTGGGAAATGAGACCCCACAAACCAAGTGGCCAGGAGAGCTGCTGAAAGCGGTCCTTGACAATGGAAGAATGCCGAGAGGGAGATAGCCTTTGCATTGTTCCTTGTATAGCGAAAAGTTTTTGTGCGCTATTACCCTCGAAGAACTGAAGAAGCAAGCGAATTATCTGATTACCAGTATTGCACGTCAAAATTCAAAGCGCTAGATTTGAACTGGTTTCATAGGAAACTAACCGAAGAACAATCTGTTAGTCACATTGTGAGGACAGAGGAAATCAGGGATTTTTGAAGTACGATGTGGAACCCCGGGATGGGAAGGGAAACGGCACAACAAATACCTGGAAGAATTCGTTCCAGATCATGAAATGCGTGGTACTTTCCTCTTTAAAGCCAAATATGGAAAAATAGTTTCCTATTTGCCCAATTAGAAGGCGGCAGGGCCTAATGAAGTCTTAACTTCATCATTAAGAAGTGCGCCTCCTTGCATTTAGACCTGTACAGAATAGTATAAAGATTTGCCTAGATGGGGAGCAACAGGTTCTATAAAGGTACTACTCACTTGATTCTAAGGGGTGTCCCAAGTAAAGGCAGCGACTTCAAGCCAATAATTTGTATATCAAACTTTCACAAGTTGACAACGACCTGCGTGGCATGTGTCATGGAGCTGGTTGTTGCCGTGAGAAAGCTACTTGCAGATAATCAATTACAAACTGTTACCCAGGTTCAAGGTGCGAAGGAACAAACAATGCTGAACCTGGTGGTTTGCAAGGAGCACGGAAACTAGCTTTGCACCACGGGGTATGACATCAAAAAAGCGTTTGTTTCAGTTAATCACGCATACTTGATTAAGTGCATTTAAAAGTTTAGCATGTTACCGTGGATCAGCAGGTTCCAGAAAAGCATTACATCCAGATGGGCAGTCGTACTGAAGAACAACTATAATAGAGAAGAAATTCTCCGCTGCTATTCGTCCTGTGTACCCGCTGAGCCGTGGGCTCAATATAAGGTACCCAAAGGTTGCGGTATATACTAGTGATCATTAATAATTTTTTGTCTCTATAATATTACTTTTCATTAAACATTCGTATCATCGAAATGAGATGATTTTTTAAATTAATTATAGATAAGTATTTTGTTTTCAAATTATTTAATGCAATTTTTAAAAAAATAAAAAATGAGAGTATTTTTAGCAGTATTTAGTATCGCTATGGACAAAATAAAAAATAAAATTATGTGAGCTATTTTCAGTCTAATATTCGCTGATGTGCTACTTTACAAATCTGTAACATTAATTCATATAAGCTTGAAGTTTCACAAAAGAACGAAATAAGTGTCAGCTTCATATTTTTGTCCTGTTATTCAAATTTTGTTTTTGGTCCAACTGACTTTGGTCATCTGTAATTGCATACATATTTAAACGCTCAGTGCATTTATGAACCGGACCAGCCTATTTTATCATCTTTACTGCAAATATAGACACATTTCTTCGAGAAAATACAACTAAAGCTTCAGATGGAAGATATACCATGTTTTATTACTACTAAAGCACATCTGAATTACTTTTCGAGAAGAGTATTCGCTCTTTGCTTTGCTTATTTCTAACAGTACAAAATTAAGTGGCAACAATTTGATCAACGACGAATTTCTATTTACATAACATCACAAATGCTACAAATATATCTATAGACTTATTTTTTGAGCACAATTTTCAGCACTGATAAATGTTTCAAAGAATACTGCAAAATAACAACTGTTTTTGAGTGCTATTATTACCGAAAGATGACTGAACATAAAAAGATTCAGTATATTATCATATACGAATAATATATTATATGATTTGGTCTATCTAGTATGTTCCATGTAAACTAAGCTATTATTGATAATTGATTCAGTATAGAATGCTAGTCTTAAGGTTATTCGAAGTGCTTTTAACTTAATGAGTGCATATATTGTATCAAAAATTCATGTAGCAAATGTTATTAAAAATATTCAGGAAAAAGATTATAAATCCTGATCAAATTGTATGTTTGAACATCTCTACAAAGAACAAACGTGATATTACAAAAACAATTAAGGTCACGTTTATATGAGTTGATCTTCTACTTCATCATCAACTGTTGGCTCATCATATGTTTCATAAAGCTTGCATTTTTTTTCATCAATAGTCACATGGAGATCTGTGTTCATTATTGCATTGAACGGTTTTGCGTTGTCCATTTCATGGATAGATTTTATTTCTTCGAGTTCTTTTTCCAATTCTGCTTTGTTCCTCTGTAAACGCAGGCAAAGCTCAATTACTCGCCTGATGGGTGCTTATTTTGGACCATTTATTACTGTAGTGAAAATAAAGAAATACACGCAAAAATTGACTAGTAATTATGCAAGAAATTTTTACTATTACCTTACGGACAGCATCGATGTTGCCCATTTTTTTAACTCTATCCATCGGTATGATTTCGGCTTGTCTACAATTGAGTGTTATTTCAAATTTAATCAGAACTGAAAGTGACCTTTAAGACCAAAAACTATTTGCTTAGTGCAAATATAAACCTTTGAACAGGTCAAATCGCAACTGAACCTTTGAACAGGTCAAATCGCAAAAAAGATAGCCTTTCAAATCAAAACAAACTCTGAGCTTGCGACTATCAAATAGGATAAGGCGCAATTTCTAAGTCACTTACTCTTTGTTGGTATTGTTGGTAGATTCATCTACTTGTGTTTGGTCTTCTACAATCTAAGATTCGCAATTTTAGTTATTTTTCAAGGCTTGAACTCTCTTTTATTACTATATTGTTTGATTATTAATCGCTAAATAAGTTGTAAGTAATAATTAATTATTGGGGGCAGATAATGCATTGCTTTCTTACGATCAGCTTGATATCTCACTATTTCTTATACATTAAATAGCATATAATTTTGCTATTCAGATATTTGTAAATCTGTACAAAATTATTATACTTTGCTACGAACTCTAAAGACACGCCACAAAAATTGAACTCACGTTTTTCACTTTCAATAAGCAAAATAATAAAAAAGTTAAAGCTTCTGGTAATGTAGCAGTACTTCTGCACGTAAATTTTAAGCACTTTCATTTTCAAACGACTTAAATGCCTTCAACTTTTTAACTACTTTTGTAGAAAAGGAAATTAAATTCAAATATTCAATTATATGCTAAAGTTTTGGTACGAAGCTTTGACGTCGCACATTTATTTATTTCAGTGATGTTTGCACGGCACTTTCTTATGATTCCAATTTTACGGTAGAAAAAATTTACTTTTTTAATTTTCAAGCGACTAAAAAGTATTCTTTTACCGGCTTAAAATTGATTTCAATAAATTATACTTTTATTTTTAATTATTAAAAAGTAGAAAAAATTCACTTTTTGAATTATCAAGAAGTAATTAGTGCTAGCAGTGTAGTTCTTACAATTGCATTTAAAAAAATGATACATTACCTTTTCATTTGCCAAGTTTTCTTTCGCATTACTTCCATCTTTCTACAATATTAACTTTCAATTTGTTGTTATACTTTACTGATATTTTAAAAACTGCTTCATTTACTTGCATGCGTGTTATTTTCCTTAAGAATATCAATTTCTCTTCTAATTATAAATTTCAGAATTAATTTGCAAACCGGTTTTATCAAATTTGCATTATAATTCATTGAATTGACAGTGTTATTCTTCGAAACAGGCATTCGAGGCCCGACCGCTGGATCAAGGCCCTGCATAGATGCTACTTTTTCTTGCGACTTCTTTTTACAACAACAAGTTTGTAGTGGCGATAGAATGATAAAAACGATAATTAAACTTTGCATTATTTCCCACAATATACACAATAAGTCTGTAATACAAACGCCAAATTCAAAAATTTGACAAGGTAGAATTTTTTTGGAAATCGAAATTATATCACTAAATTTCAAATGCTAATATATTCAATTCATGCTGAGAAGTGCAAAAATATTTTTACGTGTTTATAATTATATTTCTTTGTAATATAAATTATAAATAGTTACTTATACATTTATTTAGTAAAAATATTGTAGAATGCAAGGATAATTTTATTATTAATCTATTGACAAAAAACAGTTTTATTAAAAAGTTATTCCTTGTAAATAGTTTGCTATAATTTGTTGTCGTAACAATTAATTTTTATTTTGGTAATCTTGGTAGCAAAGTTTTTTTTGCCACCTTCAAGTGAACGAAAATATCGCAAATCTATCGTTTCAATGACAGCTGTTGACATAATTTTTCTCGTTGATTTCAGTTTGCCAAGACAATAATGAAACTAAACAGAAGCTATTGTCCAAGCCGCTTTTCAAGATGCTAAAAAATTCAAGTGTTAAACCAACGTCTAAAAGTCTTAAATAAATTTTTGTGAAAAAGAATATGCAAATTTAAAACATTTTTTTATTCAAATTGCATAGTATTTAATATTAATAGCTTATGGATTTGTATGTATTTTTCTTCTAATTGGTAGCCAATAATATAGTTATGAATCTATCACAAGGATAAGCGTTTTCATAATGTGGCTGCAATATAAATTGTCTTTTCTCGGCTAACAAACGAAAATTGTAATATTTGATGAATTCTTGTATCTCAGAAAGAGATTATGGTGTTATGGTTGTTTGGGGCGAAAGATGGATGTGATGTATGCGATTCTAAATTCGGGTCTGACGACATCAGTCCATATACTGTCTGATTCATGTCTGATCCATTTTTGCACCTCAGAATGGGATATTGATGTAGTGGTCATCTGAGGGGCACAAGATATTCAGACAAGTTTGAAATTATTTTTATTGTTGCATTGAGAATTACTCAGTAAACTATTACGCTAGCAAGTGTTTGAGGGATACTACTCTATCCAGTTTTTGCGAGCAAGACTTGTTTTCAGATTTCACGAAGAAATATGTCATGATAATTAAGTTGCATGGGGAGAAATCTGCTGTTTTGGCGTGTTTTGCTGCATTGTTAATATTCACGTACTGGATTTCATTAGCACGATGGCTTTCCTCAAAAGTTAGTCAATAATTAGCAATATAAATTACTTTGCTTCATAATTTTGTTTGAATTAATAATTAAAATTTCCTTTTAATCCTCTGAATTTCATAATATAATTAAAGAATACTGGTACATTAGAAAATCAGTTTTTATTTAAGTTGAAAACGTTTATTTACTGGAAATTTCGAAACGAAGAAGACGAAAGAATCAGAGTCTTAGCATTGGAAGTAAAGCAGGTGAAAGCTGAGTTAGATCACATTTCACCAACTGCTCAGTTTGCTGCTTATTTCAAGAAGGAACGGTATTTGAAAAAGTTACTGGAAGAATTAAATACATTAAGTGAGTCATTTTTTGCATCTTTTAGTTTATACTAATGTAGATATTTTTTGTTTATATTATCGTTGCAAAATTATTCAGTTTAAAAATCGTTTCAATCATTGTTTTTAGATTCGCTCTTTCATAGTTTACGAATTTTGACATTAATAATATATAGACAAGATATTTTTCCAACTTTGTATTTTTTCAATTGCTATATAATTCAGCCTTCAATCGTTTCAAAGTATCTGGTATTTTGTCGACTGTGTTGTTAATTATTTGTGGAATAATAGTGCAGTTAACGGCTATACTGTTAATGATCTATTCGCGCGGTGTCATAATTGGATATATCAATGCCAATTTTTTCTGGCCATTTAATTGTCTGCTGTATGCTCCAAATTTTTCACCTCCATATAATGCGAATAATAATTACAGAGGTAAAAAAATTCCAGTTCCTCATTATTTATTTCAAATTTGATTCTTGTTTTCTAGTAAAGTTTATGTCTCTATCATTGAACAGCTAAAACAATGTACAGTTTTTGTATTTCAGAAACACCAATAACCCTTTTTGCATTTCTATCACTGATAACGTTTGTTTGGAGAAATGCATTTTCAAAATTACGCAACAAAAAAGGATTGAAAATATGATATTGTCAGTGAAAAAATTTAATAATACTCTCGAAAAATGTTTTATAAGTTACAACATGCTTTGTGTTAGAGTGGCAAATACTGCAAATTCTATGTCCCGCAAAATTCTAAGAGTGGTATTTAGAGTATTTTATCACTGACTCAAATATGCTTTTTCTTAATGTGTAGAAAAAGATGGTCCTCCATGTTTTGTTCACTTTTAGAACTTTTGCTGTTTACGTTATTAGATGACTAGAGTAGACGGATCGCTGTATTCCTTGTTTCTGCGAAAAAATTTTCATTTCTTTACTTGCTTTGAACTTTTGGATTTCTGGACTGTAAAAAGTATTATCAAAGCTCATGGACTTTTTGATAAGACCTTGTAATTATTGAATTAAGAGTGAAATAAGGTTTTTACATCTCATTTATCAATTTTTTGACGCTTTGCTGATTTCATATTTACAGGTTATATGAAAAGGGGTGAAGTAAATGTCATAACGGTAATATTTGTAGTTCATTAAAATTGTGTGTTTTCTCTTTTTTGATTTTTGATTTAGTAATTTCCACTTTTTGAATTATTATCTATTACTCGTTATTTCTGGTTTCTTGATTTATGCCTTAGATCAGTTTCAATAAATTTGATTTATTACCTTATGCTTCAATATCTGTTTTCTAAAAAGTGATACCTAAACTTATTCTAGCTATTAGTAGCAACGAGAACAATCTCTTACATGCAATAAGATGTCTCAAAAAGTAAAGTAAAATGAAGTGGAATAGAAGTTTTATTCCTTCTATATTTTTTGGGTGCAAATTTAAAGAACAATTGTATCTATTTTGGTAATTCCTATTAAAGAGCAGTAAAACGGATAAAAGTCGATGTTAATCGCACAGGGTATTTTAGATTGTGTTAGAATTACTTTTAAATCATATGAGAAATAAGCAACGGAAATTTTCTTATGTGAAAACATTTTCAAGCAGGAATTGTGGAAACAAATGGCTCAATTTTATTAGCATCATAAATGGTGCGGAATGAATAATAGATAAATTATAGATTGTCAACAAATTCTTTGAAAACTAATTGAAGAAACGGAAATACTTTCAGATAACACAACAGTAATAACACGTAAGATCAAGAAACCGCCTTGGTTCATACATCTAGATTATGAGAGAACAACTTTTTGAAATTTGCGCGAAAACATATCTTTGACCAACCTGTATTCGTGAGAATTATAGTGATATGTGTAATAGTAATGAAGTATGTATGCATCTATTGCATAACTGTTTCAAATAAAATCTAAGCAAGTACTACTAGTTTTTAGACAATAAATGAAGAAATAAAGCAAATGCAAGAATCAGAAAATTATTTGATAACAAAGAAATGCTTGAATTGTTATTAAATTTTCAGATCTGAAAAATTGATAATCATGTAAACTCTAATAAGTTGGTGAAGTACACTGCAATCATTTAGGAACTGATCACTTTGGAGATTTTAAGTCCTGCTTAACTAATTCAAAATCCGTTCATGAACAAATACAACTTATCTACTCTAAGCAGGTAGTGAATTAGCCTAAATTTCCACTTCTTAACACTGTTTTCAAGGAAAGCATCCCAGATTAAATGACAGAAGGAAAGGAAATCAAGTGTTTCTATAAGATTCTGAAATTGAGAAAGCAAATTGTCGTCATCATAGAAAAAGATTTATTCGATTCATCACGACTAACTATTATTTATATTTGTTTATAAATCCGTCAGACTCTTTCAGGCATATCATATGCTGTGAGTAAGTCTTATAAGCATTTTAACAATGTGAAAGTGAAGACTGTTCAGAAGAGATATGTTTGGATTCTCAAGTAAACATCGACAATAACAATTAAATAAATAGACGGCGAAGAATTAGCAAAGTACTGCATGGATGTATATATCTTGACTGAATTATTTCTTTCTCACTTCCTTGTAAGGAGAGGAACAATATCAAGAACTACAGTTACCGCACTCATATCTTCCTTTTTGACAGAAAACACTGATTTTCATTGGGAATATTAAATTTACAACTGCAAGACAATCTTTCCGATTAGTTAATTACTCAGTGCATTGAAGACAACAAGTTTGCAAGCATAACGCTTAAAACAGCGAAGGTCGCATGGCAGTATTTGCCTAAATGAGCTTAACTGCAACTATTTTACGAATTCAAAAGTGCTCGTGAGTGATTACAAGCTCAGTTTTGTCTTAATTTGTATATGCCAGTTGGAAAAATTAGTCTAGTAAAGTCTGGCTTCAAGCTATTGGAAAAGTAAAGAACGAGAAAGAAGCTTGCAATACATTTCGTCAAAAAAGGAACTTTATAATAAACATTAAGTAGCTAATAGCTAAAGCATCAATTAAGCGCAAAATGAAAATTCGCTAAAATCCAACTTGGATGGTCCCGGAAGTTGCTGACCACTCTCGATAGTTCCAGACATAAATGGAGGCAGTCGTACACCAGATGCCACAATAAGAGATAATGTTTCTAAACCCAACCGTTGAAATCTACCGAATACTTCGATCTAAATTTATGAGGACGCTTACTGAGCAGTCAAGAAATTGACATCAAAATTGATCTTGAAAGCAAAGCCAATGGAATAATCACAAGAAAAATGAAAATAATTATACAGAATCAATTGCATACTGTCTTAATGAAGTCTTGAAATTATCTCTAAACAGTAGAAAAAATTATTGGGAATAAAATTTGAAAATTTAGATAATTTATTAATTAATTTCATTTACTTCAGTTGTCAATGTTCAACACTATTTTCATCGACGAAATTGTTAATTTATCAGATTTTAAAGAGGACTGACTTTGAAAACATTCCACTAACACGTCAATTAGTAACTGTAATGTATTTGGCTGTGGTTTTATCACAATTATAAAGTATTTAAAATTAACTCAACTGCAGAAAATGCAAAGCGTATACACTAACAGATTATGATGAGACTTAATCCAGAGGTGACTGAATTAATGCATTCTTAAATATAATTTGAATAAAAAACTAAAATAGAAATTTTACCTGAGCGATAATTGTTTGCAATTTTTTGGTATGAGGCGGAGATGAATTGCAACAATGATCTTTTAGTGCGCTAGTAATAGTACCACGAAGTTTATCAACTGCTGCATCTGAATTTAACGATTCACCACTACTTTCTAAAATTTGAATAATGCAAAAATAGCAGAAATAGTTTAGTTTATTATTTATAATTTTAGTATTCAGCATGCCATCAGAGTTAATGCTTATCATTACTGAAAGAATGCTGGGTTTAGAATCCGAAAATATTATCTTAATAATTTCTCGATCAAAACTTTCATTTCTTTTGCACATCAAAAATAAAACTGCAAATCATCAATTCAGTTTTGAATTCTTTTACCTTTCGTATTAAGAAACTGCAAAGCAAGCAGCGCTGAAAACGATGAAGGATCCCACTGTAAAAGATGCTGAAATCGCTTAGCCTCTTCTTGAATTAGACTGAATAATAATTTCAAAGGTTGTGGTACCATTGCTATATCCACATCCATTTGTTCCATATGTAGTCTGTCACCTTCAGTCCACCTGTAACTTCATTTGAATAATTTTTTTCATAAAAAATGCAAAAAAAGAAGAGCCTTTGAAATTATTATTATTTATTCAGTAATAAGTGCCATACTTTCTCAATGTAAGAATGTATGTTTAATTAGTTAGTTATCTATAAAAATACCAGATAATTGTATAACAAAAGCAAAAATCTATCCCAATTTAAACAAAATTATGGCACTTATTCATTTAAGCAAGCAAATAAAAGAATGATAATTGCAGCAAAAATGAAAATTGCACCCTGATCAGCGAAATCTGATTGCTATAAGAAAGAGCCATTTTTTCAGAAATTCAAGATATCAATTTATTTCAAGAGCTATTAATGATATTGAAAATGATAATATGTAAATCAAACTTGCGTGTTTAATTTGATCTTAAATAAATTCTGATGATCAAGTAAACAAGTAAAAATGAATAGAAAGAATTAAAATATTAAGACATTTTAATTCAAATTCTGTCCACTTACAGATTATTTCAACAATATTTTTATAGTAATCACTGCTCATTTGAAATTTAGGAATCGCTAAACTTTAAAAAGTGATTAAGGTGCAAAAATGTTATTCTCCTCTATGGACTGGATCACAAAGTTTCAGCTAATAACTTTGATATTACTGAACTCGTTTGCATTTGGTATTTCCTTAGCCATTTAACTACAGTGTTTCACTCAAGCATGAGGAAATGGTCAAGATTTGATTGGAATAGTACCAAGAGCTTTGTTAGCGATGAAATTGGTGAATAATGCAAGAATAATGAAAAAATAATCATGTCAAGAAGTGAATAAAGTGTTGTTGAACAGCTGACCCGTAACAAAGTTTCAGTGCAAGTAAGGCGAAGAAATTACGTTCAATCAGTTTTGTGATATCACTTTGCGAGACCTCAGAAGAATTAGGTATTTTTTCCACGAATAATAGCATGAAACGGAATTCCTCATCCAACGCAGATAATAGCTGTTCTACGCTGCCATTCTAAAGTAACTTACTCATTAATGACTGATAAATTTTGTATTAATAATCAAAAACTATTAATTTTTATATTTTATTCTAGTCAGTTCTTGTGCACGTATTTTGGGATAAACAAATTTGTTAGAACGATAAGTAAGATAATTAATAAAACTCGTGCAATAATGTAATGAAGTGAAAACAGACGTAAATGCTTGGTGTGGTAATTGTTTTTGATTCGAGAAATGCCTTATTGATATGTGTTAGTAATGGTAGTGGTGGGCTTGGTGGATCATCAGAATGCTGAACTTTTGTCTTAGACGGTAAACGGCCACGACGTCCTGATAAGCTTCCATATCGAACAACTTTACAAAGTAAAATTTAATTTGCAAACTATTGAAAAGTAAAGAATGAGCATGACAACTATTGAAAATGTGGCATACTTGAAAACTTTCAGACTAATAAGCATGCAAATATTACTTTATAAGAATATGTTTTCAGTGAAATGACTTTGTTTGTAAGGTAATTTATAGACAAATAATATTTCAGCCCAAGTCTCTTAAGTTGGTTTTATTAAAAATTTGACTAAATTTTGCAATTCGCATACATTTTTTATTACAGGTAATAAAATCAGATGCTGAAATTGAATTTTATGTTCAAATTTTTGTTGAACCCTCAAGTTAGCAAAATTTGTCCAATTTACATATGGCTATGCAATTGTTGCATACATAAATCATTTTCAGTCAAGATATTCGAAAATAAATAATACAAAACTAGAAAGCTTGCCTTCTTTCACCATTCCAACAGCGATGCATTTCTGAAAACGACAATACTGACATCGACTACGAAATCTTTTATCAATTGTACAATTTTTGTTGCCCGTACATACATATTGTGCCTTTTTTTGTACTGTACGCTAAAAAACCTTCATACAGTAATCAGAGTTGTAGCTTGACATGCTTCTTAGTTCTTGGTTCTCAGAAATTACTGTTTGTTTATAATATTACTGAATAATTCTTGGAAGTTTTAATATAAAACTTTATTCAATTCTAAAAATAATCAGCATTAAATTGCTCCCTTTAATTTCTAACATAACTGCAAATTCCTAGCAAGCTTTCAGAATTTTTAGCATAACTTTTATTTTACAAAAATACAACTTTTTCAGGCTACTTTAATTGGTAGCAAAATTCTAATTCAATGGAAGCCATGAATTAATAAATTTAACTATCTAAATAATAACACTGAATGTGAGTAATGAACGTATCACTGTTTTTGTTTAAATTGATCAAGAATTACTTTAAAGAATCCTTTACATCCTTCGCATGTTCGAGCACCATAATGTTGACATACTGCGCGATCATTGCAAACCGCACAAAGTTTATCAGATGATAATGACTCATTGGCAGCAGTGACAGTTTGTAAACCTGATGGGCCACTCCCAAATACATCACTTACATTACTGAAACCTTGCATTAATGATGAATACTCACTGACTATATTATTAATAAAATTTCGCTTTTATAAAAATTTCAGTATAAATACTTTATTCAGTTGTTACACTGCTGTTAGTGCTATTATCAGTATTAGTAATTCATTACTATGATCAGCAGTACAATAGTACTAATAGCAATGATAAAATAAGCTGCTAAAGCAAGAATGAACGGAATTTGATGGCGTCGATAGGAATTTAAACAGAATTTGATGAAACTTTGCTGATACAAATGCAAAGAAAGCAGAGAGTGTACCTTAGTGATGGATGACTAGCACGTCGTTGTTCTGTGGCCAATGCCGCTGGTACTACGGTACTGTACGAAAATTGAAATGGCGTGGCAGGCTGTTCTGTAACATTTATTAAATTTTGACGATTTCCGACTTCAAACGCAGCAAACAATAGTCGTTTGAAAGGCTGTACACAATGATAAAATGATTCCACTGCATTTTTTAATATTTTCTCACTAAAATTTTGCTTCCATTTATGTTTGAAACACAAAACTTGAACTGAATCGATTGCTTTTAATCAAAATTAGAAGAATAATGCAAAAATTTCAGCCGATACTAAAAACTGAATCAGTGAATTGGAATCAGATTCGTATGAAAAAGCAACCAATTCGTTGGTGAGCGGATGGTGGTTGAGTATGACTTGGGTCGACAAATGATGCTGTGGTAAATCCATGTGCTGGAAAAGTTGGTTGCATTAACTCAGGTTGTTGACTGGTCAGTGCTGATCGAGGAAACTCAAATCTGGAAATGCAATTTGATAAAAGCAGGCGACATCAGGTAAAATAAGCTTATTTGGTTTCAAATAATGATTTGGTCCTTTTAAGGAGGTCAAGGGGATAAGTTTACTAGATCCAAGTTAAGTGATGGCACGCGAAATTATTCAGTTCATAGAAAATACAATTTCTCAATAAATTAATGGAAAAAACATCTAAAATTCTAATATAACTTGGTTATATTTGAGTGAGAATTCAAAACAGGATTACTTTCAATATAGTCATTAAAGGCGGTAAACATTCAACTCTAAAGCAATTTATGTATTGTTCATCTTAGCTTATTTATAATTTGCTGAATACAATTACAGTTTTTCAGAATTTGAGAAAACTGCCGAAAATTTTTTATGCACGCTACCGTATACATTAGTATTATTTATTATATATGCGGGCATTATTCCCTCGAATGACAAATTGTTGAATGAAATAATTGTAATGGTATTATTTAAGGCAATGCCAATTTTTCAGACGATGATTGGCAACTTCACATCTGTATAGTGATAAAGCAGTAATGAATTGTCAAGAAATTTCAAAGAATAGAAATCAAATACTAAAGTAAGAGTTGGAAAGTCAATAATTTAAGTTGGAGGTGCGGTGATAATGATCTCAAAAGATACCAGAAAAAATCGAAAGTTCAAAAGGTCATAGTTTTTAGGTTGACTACTTGATAATAATAATGATAATAATAATATTAATAATAATAATAATAATAGTGAGAAATATTTGAAAGATTAACCTTTCATTAACTTATTAATAAATAAAAAATAAAATATTTTTTTAATTCACTCAATTCGGCAAAAATTAAATGATATATTTTTACTCAAATTCTTTTGATAGAAGTGTAATTTTTTGATAATTTCAATCAAACGAGTGTGAGAGAAGAACCCATATTCTATTGAATTATGTCCGCAGTAATATATTTTTAATTTTATCCAAATAATTTTGTTTATTCAAACAATTGAACGTAGCTAACTTTATCAAATTATTACTAATTATTTGGTATAAACTTTTTCATTCTATAGATGATTCACATTGGTATGGTATTACAATCATTGTTCATTAGTATCTGAGCAAGTAGAAAGACTTGAAACTGATCGGTGATAATAAGAAACTTTGTAGATGATCACTCTAGTTGCCAATTTTTACAGTTTGTGTTTATTATTTCATACGTGTGAAGTTATTGCACAGAATGAAAGCTTTGTGAACGAAATAAAAGAAGAAGAAAATGTACCCTGAGAAAAAGCTATGCATGGGATGTTGATATGCAGTAGTTCCAGAAGCTGTTGGTACAAAGAAATCCCGGTATATAGCTGAGGAAACAGCCGAGGCGCCGAGACTTGTCGATGGTTGTGTTTGCAACGGAATACCTTCACTTTTTACACCAGGTATATACTTTGGATCCATTCCAGGTGCTCCACTAAAACGTGAAACAGTTGGCGTTGAACACTCCTAAAACATTTGGAGGCATATGTGATCTCATAAACTAAATTAGTAGGAATTCAAAAAGTCACTTACAAGAAAAGAGAATCAGTATTTGACGCTTGATTTGAGGTACTTTTTAAAAAATTTCAATTATAAAAGTGATTAAATGAAACAATATTAAGGTACTATTATTAATGTTTTAATTAATGTATTATCAGCATGAAAGATTAACTTTAGCAATTTTAGACATGAAAATAATTTTTTTAAACATTATTCACTTTGACAAACGTCAAATAAAATTTTATGTTTTCATTTCATACATTATCACTTGCTGATTAGATATCTGATATTGAAAGTGACAGTTATTCAAATAATGATAAGAATGAGGTCATATACGTTTGAGAAACTGCATTACTATGATTTTGCTGTGTTCTTGCAATTTAAAAATCGACTTTACAATCGACATGTCAGCTTTGTTTAAGTGATTACTAATATCTTGACTCTAATAATACTATCAGTGCTGTCAATACTTGAAAATAATTGAAAAAGTAAAACGTTCGATCCCAATCTAATCAATTGATCAGTTGCTTGATACAGAGCAAAACTGACGTGATCAACTCAGTTATTAGACTAATTTAATTTATTTTTGATATTAACTTCAATTTCATTTATTAGCATTTCAGATTTACTTTTCTGTCAATTAATGTGATAAATTAGACTAAAAAATATTAGCTATTTAATCTGCCTTTGGAACAAGTATAGCACATTAAGCATTATTCTTAGCTGATCGAGAATCAGAATATTGCCAATAGCTCAATCCATTTTTTAATGATTACAAATGGAATGAAATATGAAAGGAAATAAAAAACTTAATTAGCATCAGAACGGAAAACAAGAAAAGAGATAATTAAAACAGTTTCTATTCTGTTTACTTTCTTCACTTCCACATCATCCAAATTGTGAGGCAAAATGAAATGAAAGTTTTTCGCTCTTAAATTGCTTATTACTTATCTTTCTATTATTCATATTTGCTTCTGTTTGTTTATGCGCAAACTTTTTCAAATTCACTGCATCAACAATAAATTTCAGAAACAAATATGAAATTAAAATTAACTCGTCTGTGATCAGTCAACTTTTTGAACTAATTACTCCACTCGTTTTGTTTCTGATTATGAAAACAATATCAATCTTTTCAAATACAAATATTCAAATTAATTTAGCGCTGATTTTATTTAATTGAAAATTATTTTTTCTACCCACTGTTATGTTAATCAATTAATCATTCAGTGCTGAGTAAATTTACTAATCTAATATTACTGTTGTAGAAGTTAGAAAGTTACAAGTAAGTGCTAGTAATAAGTAATAAAATAGAAAAAAATAATACAATAGCACTGCGAAAATAAGCAAATTTTCTTTGCTATAACAACAAAATTGACTTTTCTGACATAATAATCTCATAATTTTGAAATATATAATAGGAAAAGTGATTTTTAGTAAAAAAGCAAATATATTTTTGTGATTTTAAATCTTAAAAGAATTATTCTTAAAATACTATACAATTCTTAAACAGCTTTTTATGAATTTTAAAGTGCTCAAAAATCATCGAATGAATCTTAAAGACTTTTGAATGCATTTGTTTTCACATTAACATATTAGTAAACAAAAACATCACTTGTAAATTCACATATTCATTCAAGCATCAGATTTTGATGCCCTATTCGAGCGTTTAACAATATTCAAACTCCTTGTCATTGTTTCCGCTTACTATCACTGATTTTAAAGATTACAAATTTTTTAGTAAAATGAAAAATCAGTTCTGAGCATTTTTTCAAATGCATAAATTGTTGCTAAGGTAAAAAAAGTTATCTTAAATGACATTTTAGGATTTATTTGATCGTCAGATGTTAATTGATAGGAAAGCAACAGAAGTACTGATTAATAGTGTAAGATACACTCATCTCTATATTTAATTATGTCCAGGTGTTATTATATCATTTCGACTTAGACAGCAAAGTAAAGGTTGTTCAAGTAAAGAAGTGACAAATTGTTATGATTATTTTTAATTGCAGTTTCTTCTAACTTTTACTTGTCATTAAAGGATGATAATTAGGCAAAACCTTATTAGAGTTCGCTTTTTTTATTCACTAATTGTTTCAATAAATAATGCTTTGCAATGCAAAATATTTTAAGACAAAAATATTTGCAAAATTGGTGCGACATTAGCAAAATACATACTACTACATACAGTTGGAAAGGTGTGAGAAGTGGATAATAAATATATGGTTGTGAGACACTTTTTTAAACTGGATCCCTATGAAGATGAGTTTCGATCATTCAGAAGAAACTGCTATGAAGTAGTGCTGTCTTCTTCAGTACAACACTGTTCTGAATAATCGTAAAGGAAAGTGTCAAGCAGTCGAAATTTGTTGCAAAAATTTTCGATAACTGTATAAACAGCTCAAAAAAATGCAATAACCAACTACAATTTGTTTGTTTTTTCACTTTAAAAATTTCAAATCTGTGAGATAAAATAATAATTAATTAATAGCAGTTAATCAGTAATAAGTAAATTGCAACAGTTCTAATTTTATAGCGTGAAAAACATTTGCAAAATGATCACTGAACGCAAAGGCGAAGGTGAAGAAATGGATGAATGCAAAAAAGGATAAAATGTGCAAATTAGTAAAGGTTAATTAGTGGAATATTCTTGTAATATTTATTTGACATTAACTGCTTCATAAATGCAAATTTGTGATAGCAAACTAATGTCAGCACAGCGCAATAATATGAATTCTATAAGTTAGATTTATGATGACACTAACAACAAACGTAGACATAGTTCTATGTTATTGATGAGATTCACTGCAATTGCATCATTAATAACAATAAATAGATTGTATCAGTTCCGTTAGATACCGAAGAAATTAAAAAAAGTATTATTTTCATCAATGACGTCTTACGCAGTTCCGTCCGTCAAGTAAACCCGAACCTTAACTGCAATATATCATAAAAGTTCGATTACAAAAACACTAATTATGTTGATTGGAAATATATAACACGATAAATTTTCATTTTTGCGAACTAAGTGTTTGTTTTCGAAGATGAAAAACAAATACACAACAAAAATTAAAAACAAGAAATAAATTAATAATTAGTCCAATGTAACTCTGACATTAATAGGACTAAAGTAAATGCTAACTGACTTCGTATATATTAAACAATTGTCAAAAAAACTTAATTAGCTGAACAATTATATGGCATATTTAATTATGATTTGAATATAGTTATGATAGCTGAGACAGAAAGCTTAACTCGAAGTAGTAAGATTGAAACTTTCGTTAAAATGTAAACGTCATTTCGAGCTCAATTTTACTATCAGAAAGTGAACAAGTTAACACAATTTAAACTAGTCAAAAGTATTATCAGTGCTAGCTGGCAAGTTTAGTCTTGAATATATCAGTAAATGATTAAGTAAGTCAACTTCAGTTCTTTCAAAATAAACAGAATTGTTTAAAGTGTAGAGAAATGTTCACAAGTAAGCACATTAGGTCAGCTGCCAGAAAAGATACATTTCTAAAATGGTTAGTAGCAAAAGTAACAGAAAGGTGTGCTCAAAAACTAATTCGCTTTTAGCAGGCTTTCTCCATCTCCTTCTCATATAAATATATTATTATTATTATTGTCATTATTATTATTATTATTATTATTATTAT
>UYYF01004552.1:35480-58304 GCA_900618365.1 Thelazia callipaeda
TCGTAAAACTGAGCAAAAGTAATCGAAAATGGACAAGCGTGGTTAAAAATGTATGCTCAAACGACAGAAGAGTGTCGATTCAATCCCGGAAAATTACGAAAAAAATTAAGTCAATAATCTTCAAAAAATTAATTAGCAATTACTGTCATTTCAGTTTTTGCTTGCAGTAAATTAAATTTGCTAAAAACTTTTTGCACAAAGAATTTAAGCCAAAACTAAAATTAAAACGTGGCACGTATATTTTACATATTCAAATTGTAATTGATTGAAGTAGCCAACACCTGAATTCATATCTTGCCTTACCGAGTAATATGCAAATTTTTTGCTGTCTAAAAAAGCAAGCAGATAGGTATGAATAATTGCTTTGGTATAAACAATAGATTGGATGACCAAAGATACCATTGGCTCATTGCTAGAGTTTCTTTTTTTTTCCAAATTTTTATGCAGGAAGAAAATGCAAAAGTTGCTTTTTGCTAGCTTATGACCTTTAAACTTTCCACTCAAGGCTAACTATTCATTACACGTTAATGACTAATGAAATATAGAAAAATAATGACCAACTTTTTCTGACTTGTAAAGTTTCCAAGAGGGTAATGTGATATAATGAAAATTGTAATTTGCACCGGCTTAGAAAAACGTTATTTCTCTCGGAAAAATCTGACGTTCAGAAAAATAATTTAGTCAGTATATTCCACTATATCTTTATCAAAACTCACAAATAACAAATTATTGACAAGGTCACAAAATGATCTCCAACTATACGTTTCCCAATTCATTTTATCGAAATTAGAACAGATGTGAGCATTTAAAAAAACAAGTATACCTAAAAAAGGTCTCAATAAAAATAAGTTATGAGTGAGTGCAAGCCTGAAGTTACCAAAATAGTAGTTAATAATGAAGTTTGAATGGACGGCAACAGAAGAAAGAATAAATTTTCGAATCCAAATTTTCAGCTAATTTATTTTTTACCCAAAGTTTGAATTTTAAGTTTTTGAGAGTATTCACAAATTACTTTCGAGAAAATAACAAACGAAATATTTTTGCAGTCATTTATTTTGCCACTGACAGAGAATACAGAAAAGACGATAATATCCAATTTGAATTACTTGGACTTTCAAAACGAGATTTTTTATGCACTAAATTTCGGAATTTATTAGTTTTTCATGTATAAATATGAAAAACAAAAAATATTTCCTCTTTAAGTTTAGATTGAACTAAGCAATCAAAAATTATGTATGCGGATAAAACATTCGTAATGTAATGTGGACAAGAATGATCTATCAGATACACCTGAAATGTTTGAAAACTTCTCGAACTGAAATGAAATTAATCAACTTATCTAATTCTATAAACATCAAGAAATATTTGCACATTTGACAAAATCGGTACAAAAACTTAGCGGTATAATCGGTACAAAAACTTAGCGGTATTTCGTACTGACTTGAGTTACATTCTCGGACTTAATTATTTTAAAGCATCAAAATTTTAAAAAAAATGAAAAACAATCTAAAATGAAAAAAAAAATGCAATAATTAGCAAATTTGCTAATTCATTTAAGTTGTTTATATTAGCCATTTACTCGAATTGTCAATTTGAATAAATGACTGCTAATAGAAACAGCTTAAATTTCATGAAAATTGTTCATATTTGTTTTATCATCCAATGACATTTTTTTCGTTATTTAACTGAAACTGAACTCCTGAACAAATGGTAAGTTGAGTACAACGTCGTGAAGAATTAGTCACGCAGTTGCAAGGTTTTTTAATTATATTATCGCTGATAGCAAGACAAAAAATTTGCTACAAAAAATTCATCCGTAAAAAATTCATTACAAATTAGTTGCTAGATAAATAATTTATATTGCCTCTTATGAGTAATACCTTTGAAATGAATCAAAATGTTCCACTTCATGTTTTTTACCGTATTTTGATAAAAACTTCAAATTTTGACGAAATGCTTTTTTATTGTGAAAAACAGCTAATTTTTAAGTAGCTTGACGTTGAGTGGATAACTGATCTAGACTATTATTTGAATCATTAATTTTTTTTAATTATTTCATGTTGTTTGCCAGTAATAATTTTATTTAAGCACTTACTGGTGTATCAAACATGTTCAGCAATCGTTCCAGGTCTAAATCTTTCTCTTCTATTAACTGTTTATGTGGTTTTTCACTGCTACTTGATGCACTCAATAACGGCCGTTTTCTTTCTGATGCACCTGGGAGTTTTTTAAATTTCCATAATTGTAATGACAAACATTTCAAAAATGATTTTCAATTGACACAGCAGTGTACAGTAAAAGTAAAAATCTTTGCTGTCATTTTGAAGTCAAGCACAGAACTTCTAATTAATCAAGGCGATATGTAAAACAGTAAAAGAGGCTAAAAAAGTCAACCTTGTTCTTGAGCAGAAGATACGAAAGATTCCTTCGTCGAAGTGTCTGGAAATATAAATTCTAATTCTATAAATATTTTTTTGAAGTTTTCAAAATAACAACAGCCAATCAAAAACTTGTAACATACAGTAAACAGTAGTATCAAAATTTCAATACTCTGGTCGAATTTGTCTGGCAGAAACCACAAGCAGTTTTTTCAAAACCAGAGCTCTGTAAACTCAAAATATGCAGAATTTAGTGATCAAAATCATGAGATTACTCCCATCACTACTTTTAGAGTAGAATTATGAACCTCTATGTAACTGCAACTCATTTTTAGTTTGAGTCTATGAAGTTCAACAAATTTTTTGGTACACTTCAATAACTGTAATGAAATGAGGAGCCTAACCGAAAACAAAGCTTCGTTCTATGTCAACTAAGGTTGCTGCAGTGTTACCAAATAAATTTGTTGAACTAAAAAAATTGTTGACTGAACTAAGGAAAATTTGAGTATGCAAAAGAATCATTCAAGGATCATCATTCACCAGTAATTTAAATTAAGCACTATGAAAACAAAAAAAAACCCTATGTGACGAGAAGAGAAGCACATTGTATTTTATCAAGATTTCACCATAGCTCTTACCGTATACAAGTAAACTGGGCGGAGAATGGGGAGGAGTGATTGTAGAGAGAGGCCAAATTATTTGGTTTCAAGTTTTGCTTATGCACCAATGAAAGTGGGGGTCATAAAAATCATGTCTCGATAGTTACGTCAACATAATAACAAAAACTAACTATCTAAATACCGTTCATACCAATTTCGGGTAAATTTTCATGATTGTAAGAATATCAACAGCGACAATAGCTTGAAAATCAGAGCAGCTCGCATAAAATATAATAATTCTTTGGAGAGAAGCGCCAGTTGTAGCAAAATAATTGCTTGACCTTTTGTGTTTTTATCGTGTTGAACTAATCATTGCATGTAGTTAAACTTTCATGGCTTTTGACCTAAATGTTGAGCAAAATGTCTCATAGATTATAGACCAAAAATAATTGAGTATTTGATAAGGCAAAATTTTTGGCTACTTTAGCAATGACCAGTCAAAAAGTTATTCACAAAGAGTGAATAAAAGAGTAAATGTTCTCAACATTAATGCGTAAAGTTCGCAATACAAAATAAACTACGAATAGTCGAAAGTTACACTAAGAGCTTATTCTTCCATCTTCATGCTTGTTTGATGGAAAAGTTGCATTGCATTCATTACCTCTGACTGAAGCAAAATTTTCTTTGCACAAAAATATGTGGCTGAGTGAGTATCGAAACTGAAATTTTCCAAAAATGCAGAAAGTGGTTAGTTGGCATTGATTTGGCAGATTCAATGTGACAATAAAGAGCAAACATACTGTTGATTTTCATTCATTGAGCAGACAGAATTTGGTAATTTTAGTCATAAGTATAAAGTCATAATGCAGCCGATTCGTGCATGACATTCTCAATAAGTCCATAATTTATTAAACTTAAAATTAGTACTAAATCTGCAACAAAAACTGGCCAATACACATGATGACAAGTGTGATCTAAGAGGTCATAATAGTATAATATAGATGGATGTTGCAGTACTGAACATTGCAATCATATTAGAAAAAGATAATGACAATGCGTTTTGGCAATACATACACTGAATGGTCAGAACCACTAATGTTAATCATTGATAATGAAATTATACCAAATCTTTAATCATTTATGGGAAATTGAAATTTTGATTATCAATATTACTATATTGGGGAAAGCGATGGATGGAAAAAATTATAATACAAATTATGCTACTACCCATAATGGTAACAAAAGTATGCCATGCAGGAATGCATCATAAAAAAATTATTAGCTTCTCAACCTTTCTGTGCTACCAGTTAAGCGAGATCGAGAAAGGTTAAAGGACAGGTAAAAGAATAATGTGATGAAAGGTGTAAGGTAAGAAAGAAACAATTATTTTCGGGACATTTATTTGCATTCCTCGAACTATTCACTCATTGCACCTTGTATGAAATGTCTATTGCACCTAAAATCGTCGTTTTTGCTCACATACTCATTTATTATAGTTTTAAATGATGCCTGCTCATTATACTTGCGTTTGAAATGTTTCCACAGTACTTTTCCTTGTCATTAATATGTAAATCATAGTGTCTTTTCCATTCAGACATAAACATCTAAGTAGAATTAAAATAGCAACATTAAGATTAACTTAGCATCTGGCAGTACTGTAGAATTTGCTGGGAAAATAAAACAAAATTTATTACTCTATCAGATGAGTTATCGATAATGAGTTCGCTTAGTTTTTTGCTCAAAAGAAGATTAACTAAATTTGTGAAAGTTGAACTGCTACTGTAGCAGCACGATTGTTTTCCACTGAACTGGGCTATTATAATACTTGTCATCTTTAGCTAAGTGGTAATTTTAATAACAACTATAATTATTGAATAGAAAATAATCATTCCGTATCACTTAGCTTGTACAGTTAACTTACTCAAATTTCCAATGTCAACTCAAGAAATCATCATTTTGTTACGTTTCGATGTGAATGAAGCAATTGCGATAATTAGTCTAAAGATACAAGGATATTAAGTCTTATTTAGACTGTTACAAAAATCAATTGATTAATCGATACTCACCCTTTGTATACTTAATTGAAAAATATGACTAAATTGTTTATAATGTAAAAATTTTTGAAATTTTTTTTGTATAGTCAACAAACTCGAAAATGATAATTTTTGATGTAAACTACCACTAATTTATTACCTCTAAGCGTTACCGTCTCAAAAGACTATCTGGGCGAATGTTTTTCTCAGAGGAAAAAATGATTTCTACAATAAATCAAAATCACTTTGATTCGTCCAAAACTAAATAATTTAAACTAATTAATTTATACGTCTTTCTTGACAAGAATTACTGCATGAAACAAAGTATTGCCGTGGTGTGATCAACATCTGCGTTTCTCAGATAAACACATGCTTTATTTGATTTTCAACTATAAATCAACTATGACCTTTATGTTCAATTTGGCATAACGAAATTTCTTACTTTTTTATTATTAAAAACTTTACAACTGAACTTTAGCAAAATTTTTGATTAATTACGATTTTAGTGCATTACGTTAGCATCAAAAAAGTATTCGACTGAAAAGAAAGAAATCACTGATCGGTTTTGCATCCAAAATGCACTACCTTTTAACTGTGCAAAGTAAGTTAGTGATATAGTCTTACTTTGTAAGGAAAAAACTGCTTTTCTGCTTGTGAAGGGAATTTATTTTGACAGTTTCACCTCACATCTCCTTGGATTTTCAATGTTTTTCACTTATTCACTAAATAATTAGAAAGATTTGATCTCACTGCGATCAACATTGTCTGAAATTGCGTGAATAAATTGTTTTGTATGCTTCAAATTTCTTGCTATTCGAGTGCATTACATTTGTGCCAAAAAACAAGCGTTTTTTGTTCTGTCAGTAACAAGTAATAGCTATCGTTTTTCACTTATAGAAATGAAAACGATATCACATATTAAGATGAAATCCTATTTAATTCTTGTGCATAATACTATTAACAGAACAACTTCAGAATCTAAGAGTTTTAGATGAATATCAAAAAGAAAAGTTTGACGACACAACAAGAAATTCACATCCGAATGCAGAAGCTAAAGATGACTGAAAGAGATAGAACTTGATGCAGTTTTCAAATTAAACAGAAAATGCTTTTAGAAGTTGCTTGTTTCAAAAATTGTTTATTTATTAGTCAGAACTAATTTTTGATGAAGTCACAATATATATAAGTGAGTTAAGTCTGATAAGTTATCAACTCTACCGAAACAAAACAAATAAATTTTATGCGTCACTCATTGAATTTTTCGTCACGAATTAAAAAGATGAATAAAATTCTTGTACTGTGCTCAATTTATTATTGCAACTTAGTAATTTCTTTATTTTTTCCCACTAATTTGATAAAGCATTTTTTTATCTTAGAGATACTGGAATAACTTGTCGAAATTATCAGTATTAGAGTTACTTAAAATATAATATTGCTAAAAAGTAACAGATTCTCAGGTCATCAAAACAATTTGTGATTGAAAATCAGGTATAATGATCAGGTACAGTGATCATCATACATATTTACTCGTTTACTATTATGACTTGAAATCATATATCAGAAATTAAATTCCTTATTCAATTTTTTAGTGTCTGAGTTTGTGATTGAATAAATGCTTTGTATTATTTCAGAAATGGTTCCAGAAAGAATACTTTTTTGCTTAGTTTCAGTTTTGGAAATGTTACTTTTTGACATCAAAGAAGCGATGAAAGAAAAGAGAAAAGCGTGTAAATTTTTGTCTGTAAATATTATTCTTATCAAAAAAGTATTGGCAAGAAATTTTTTCCTTTGAAATGTACTGAAAAACTTATCAAAGAATTTTACTTCGCTTCAATTTATCACCGCTCGTTTATTTATTTGTTCGCTTGTCTATTTTTGAATTACTGACAAAAATGGAATGCGAGAGAAAAGCTCACTTCCGGAAAAAGAAGTAGTCTAAAAACAAAACGATGGCGATAATGTACATTAACAATTAGCGAAGAACGTTGCATTAGTCATTTAAGAAGAAGCATCTATTAAATTTTTTGTTCATTTGAAAATAACTACAATACATTGCCACCCATGTATTATTATGCAATATACAAAGTTCAATAAATTATCAGATTTATCATAATTGTTGAATATTCATCAAAAATGAGAATTTTGAAAGCAAGTTATGATTTACAGAGCTTTTTACAAAATTATCTGGAAACGCTTGGATAACAATGTGAATCCAGTTTGTGATTTATAGCAATTATAACAAAGTTTGATAACTTTTTGAATTCAATTTTATGCCACAGAATGCAGCTTGGAATAATTCAGAAAATATTCATGATTATTAAATAGTGATAAAGCTTACTTGTTAGAAACTTCAAAATGCTTATTTCATATTTAGCTTGATGAATTTGAAGCATCACTTCAAAGTCTACTTTAACTATAGTGTTGTAAATGATTAGCAGCTATATAAGCAACAAAAATATTTAACCGACTCTTATATGTATATCTATCACTTTTTAAAAACAAATCCAAAAAAGTTCATTTTTATAACAGTTACAGTCGATTTACTGATATTAAAAATTTTTTAAATAATGATTTGAAGAAATTTGAAACTATGCAGCACTAATAACTTTTTTAATCTTGTTTTCCAACCACTGAAATACAACTCTATTTGCAAATTTTGACAAAATAAATCTTAATACTTCTTGAATTTGATCGAAATGAATTAAAAAATCAATAATAAATCAAAATTTCTACTTCTCAACAAAAGTTAAAGTTTGTGGTTTGCTTTCTACTCAAATCTCAGTGGTATCTTTTTAGTTGGAAAAGTAATACACGGAAAAAGTAATATTTAAAGTTGGAAAAGTAATATAAGGAATAAGCAGACTAGCGGTTGCAAGGAAAGAAGAAGCTTGAGTAATAATATCATATCTGTATGATATGTTTTAAATTTAAACTTAATAAATTGCATACGTAATTAATACTATAAATATAAACAGAAACAAACCTTTAAGAGTTGTATCTGAGGATGATGGCTTAGATGATCCAAATGATTCATCCATAGCTATGCTTTGCGTCAATGCACTCATCTAAGCACAAAATTAACATCAAACTCGATATCAAAATTTATCATCATGAAAAACAAATCAGTGACTTCTGAAATTGAGAAACGATAAACGTAGTCTACAAATATGAAATAAGTATTTTAATTATCACATTTGTCTTTTTTTTTTAATTTTTGAATATCCTGTAAGCTCCATACCAGCAAATATTCTCACTTTTAAAGATTAAATGCAAATTTATATATCATAGAACCAAAATTATCATGTTTTGCTATCAGTTAAGCAGTTATCCCAGTACTATCCATCACGTTACATGATGGCAGTGTTAATTTAATATGATACAGGTAGTACTTAAAGAAATATAATGATTGTATTTCAAGTACTATCCATCACAAAATATTATCATCACTCGTAATTACATCAAACTTACTGAACAAACTTATAATTTGTTTGAATACGAAATAAAAATCAGATAATTTCCAATCATAGCAATAAGTTTTTACGGCAATTTTCATGCATATTCATTAGTATAAATACAAAACTTGGCATTTAAACAGAAGTCTGCAGAACAGTCCCTAAGCTAACTCAAAACATTTTTTGCATCATTTTTCAGTTTCTAATTTTGCTAAAAAATTTTGCAACAAAAGCAATTTCTACTTTGGATTATGAATGCAAGCAGTAGCTTTATATAATCTAATTTACTGTTTTCACATCCTTTCTGAGTCACAAACTGAATATGACTTTGGATGGCTACAAATTATGCATACTGTCAAAGTGATTATTAGACCATGTCAATTGCAACATTTAAAGCAATGGTTTTTTGAATTTTGTTATTAAATATGAAAAAATATCCTGAGCAATGATAGCAGAAAGTAAGTAAGCTTTTATAGTGAGTAAGTGAGCAGTTGCAGGAAGCTTTCTTGCTAAATAATTTCTACTGTTCATATTTGACATAAATAAAAATTTCTTCCTTTAGAATGGAATAAAGAATTATCAAACTTTAATCGCATAGCAATTGCACAATTATAATTATTAACAATTATACTACCTTAATCCTTTTTCGCTCTTACAGATGCATTTCAGAGTGAACTACTACAACATCAAATATTAGCCAAGTTGTTCAGTCCCTTTTTTAGATATTACTCGTGCAAGTCATTTAGATCAGATTTGACCTGACATTATTAGTGCAACTTTTGTGCTCTCTGCCATTAACAATATTTGTGATAAAAACTGCTTACTCTGCAAAAATAATCTTCACTAATCGTCATATAATTCAAACTATTTTATTGTCAATCAGTAATTAAGCAAGTAATTTATAATAAAATAGTTGACAAACCATTTTGCTAATTACTCGCCGAGCACACTCAATTACAACTTCAACCATCTTTTATTGTGGAAAAATTAGTGCTTTTCACTGAGAGAAGAAGAAAACTTTATAATAATTACTACTTTTTATATTACGAACACTGCCAGTATCACTACTTTTTAACTGCACTGCCTCTATTAATAGCAATTATATAGCATTGATTTAAACGTTTATTTTTCTGTTGAGAAAAAGCTTACAAAAATATCGATGTCGAAGAAGGATTCATTAACCGAAGGTTCGAGTAAGTCAATATCTTTTTCAGGTAATGATTTTACCAGAAATAAAGCTGAATTATTGGTGCCATTCATATCATGGCAATGAATCGTTGTCGCATATTCAGATGTATGATTCCAAAGTATACCAGCCATCAAATATTTGCCATCTAAATTATTATCAGTTTAAGAATCCTAAAAAATTACTTTCTACTTCATTGCGATTCAATTTGCATTAAAATAATCCGCATATAAAGGAAAATAACTTAATTCTTATTCAGTTCATACCAGAAAATTACTGACAGAAATATCGTTAACAGAATATAATATCCATGTATTATATGCATTGTTCAAAGTTACTCGTAATTTTATAATTAATATTTGACCAAAATTTTCAATTTGCCACATTTGAGCAAAAATTATTGTAAAAACTGCTGCCAGCAACAATATCATAATTTAGCAATGCTAAGGAAAAAAAGAAATTGTGAATCAGAATCCAATTTTTAACAATGAATCAAATCTGAACTCAATGTTGTAAAACTAATCACGATACTAGCTCCAACATATCAAAAAATGAAGCAATAATTTCTATCTTTTCTGTAAATACGCAATCAGAATAGTAATGCTTTAATAATGTCAGAGTTCAAAATAGTTTCGCAAATGATTACTTCTATCTAAATAACACTTTTCACACAAATGTTAACAAAATACAAATATCGACAAGCCTAAAAAAATCTTGAGAAACTAAAAAATATTCTTTGTACGACATTATCTGTTAGTAATTATGTGTGAATGGCAAATTTAGGGTAATATCAGTATGCTAATTTTTCACTTTAAAGCCAATTTTATAGTTAAAAAATTTATTGGAAGTTCGAATAAGATTCAACGAATAATCTCAAGGTTACGTTGAATATACTTCTTTATTTTGTTAAGAAAAAGGCGAACAATATTTGCAATAATAACTTTGGGTTACAATTTAAGATTTAAACTCTCCGATCTTCTAAAGATCACACATTAGTTTAAAATAGAGAATGTTTTGCATAAACATTTTATTATTTAAATAGCTTTATGGAATAATTGAATGTACAAGTATGAAGACAAAAACTGCTTGAATCTTCGTTTCAGCTCTAAAATGCATTATTTTTATATCAAATATGTGATCAAAAATTTGAATTTAAACCAGAACTTAGTCTGAATAAAGATTATAAAAAATAAAGTTGGATAAGCTTTCTTGAGGAGAAATCTGTAAATATCAGTCATCTGGCGCTATTTATAATTTTTGTTAATTAATGAGGAAGACACTCGTGAATAATGTTTGCTATGCATAGTAATGATAAATTAGCCTTGAGCGAGTACGACTTCAAGAATTTCCTGACTTTTGTTTTCTAAAATTTTTCAGTGAGAAGAAAACTTTTTCGCACTATTACTATTTTTGTATTGATATCAAATCATTTTAGTTCTCATTAATTAACTAATCACTTAAGTAGTACTGCTGAAAATATATATTAAAGTTAACTTTACATCTCGAACCCTTTTCTTACTTACAAACTTAAAAAGTAATGTGAAAATGCAGATTGCGTTATGTGACTTTAAGGATTGCAAAAATGACTGTGAACATGAAGAAAATGTTCTGATTTTCAGAAGCTCAATTGAAGAAAAGCCTCTAAAAAGGAAAAAGATTTTAAAAGTTGTTATTAGGAATAGTTACTACAAAATACAATGCATGATAAAGGGAGAAAAGGAATTTTTAGTAGATTAAGGATAACTTGAAATTATCTAAGACACTAAAAATTTGATTAGTTTGAAAATTTATTGAAATTCCTTATAGCTGCGTGAAATGGAAGTATAAACTTTTTAAATCAAACGACATTTAGATCTAACAGCTATTAATTAATTACTCAAAAATTAGGATGAAAATTGTACTGATTATGATTGAATGCCAAGTGAATACTTTTATGTTCTTTTTGCTTACTACTGGATGTAAGTTAGTCCGAAAATCTTCGTAAGTACTAATATTTAAGAATCTAAAACCTAAAAATCTAATTCTTGTAGTTACCGCCATTTTTTTTTCATTTTGTAACTATTTTGAATGTTTGCTAAGAGAACTGTTACAAACAGGTCATTGCCAAGAGCACACACATTGTTATCACTTTTTTTCCTTCTTTACCAAGTTTGGATAGATGACTGACCAATCCAAAACAATTCTCTGCTCATAATAAGGAAGGAAAGAGATAGGAAATGACAAGTGAAAAGTTAAAAGTTGAAGTTCAGATTTGTAACAAAGTAAATGATTTTCAATTGAATCCAACCTTAATAATAAAATTATTAAAAGTAGTTGCCAGCGATTACATCTTTGAGAGCCAACTTGAAATTTCGCATTTCTGCATTAATTATATTACTTCTGTGCCTCCAAAATATGACGAGCAAAAATTTTCAGATTCCCTCAAAATTTTCTTAGGATTCAAGTATTTCTTCTTTTGTCTCTCTCTCTCTTCAAATAGTCCTTTAAATTTTTTATTTATACCACTTTAGAGAATTATAGTAAGAATGAATAGTTCAGTAGTTTAGAAGTCATATAGTAAAAATGAATAGTTTAATATCAAAAACACATCTAAATTTACAACAGAAAAGTACCATATTTATGTTTATGAATGTCATCGTACGTAATGATACATTTATTTAATGGTGCAGTTGAGATTTGATAACAATAATTTTGAATGTGGCTAATAAGTTTAAATAATTTTCTTGCTCGAAAAAACATTGCCAGCCAATGATAATTTAATTAGTATCAAGTTCAGTTTTGATTTTTTTAAAATTTTTTCTTAAAATATTATTTCCACTAAAAAGCTTACCTTTATTACTTATAGTATCAATATTATTCTAAGTGATATTAATGCAGCACACAAATATCTATAAATTAATAACACTAACAATATACTATATACAACAACTCAATTAATTATTCTTACTAAATAGTTTGATTATTACTTCCAGAAAATATTGCAAACTTAACAACCGAAATTTCAAACCAATCTGGCTACGCAAATGCGTCATGAAGTAAAATTTCACACGTTCTCAACAAATTTCAAAAATTATTATTAATTCCATGTTAAATACTATTTTTTATTAGTTACGGAAAGTATTGTACTTTTTTTTCAACGTAGAAGAAAGGAGAAAAAGAACGCAAAAAGCTTATTCCCAATGATTGACTATTTTTAACGCTCGGATAATTAAGTTTTAATGTGAAGTGAGAGTTTAGCTCAATTATTAAGTATTTCAGAGACTGAAGAAGCTAGGTAGCTTTTAATTAATATTAATTTATTCAGGATCAAAAATTGAAAGCATTCAGAAAGACTAACGATGATTAAGCGAAAATGAAAACAAAACACTAAAATATTTGAAATCAACATTGATTTAATTATCAAAAAATTTACATAAATTTATTAAAAAACATGAATGACTAATAAGCCACAAGCAGAAAATAGTGAAGCAAATTAGAGCTTTTGATAAAAGAGTGAAAATTTTCTTGCAAAAAATTACCAAACGCAACATAAGTAATTGTGCACATTCCTAAAGATTAAACATTTGGAAATAAATGGATTTTTGTTTTTTGGCTTCGAGTAATCTCTAATGTCTGTTGCCTACAAAGCTCATTTAAAAGATCCACAAAAATAGTTAATATTTCATCTACAAAACAATTTGAAAAAGGTAGAAAGTATGGAAAAAATTTTAAGCACATCTCAAATGACAAAATTAAAAAAATTTTTTTATTTAATGCTAAAAACAAATCATTCTACTTTTATCTGCCTTGTTTTTACTGCTAAGAATACGGATAAATTCATAAACAAAAATATGGGAACCAACCTTGAACTTATAAATGTCTTCCAACTCATTGAAAAAGTTTTATCATAAAATTTGCTGATAAATCTAACAAACTTCGAGGTTGAAATTATTTATATGTAAAATACAATTATCACTATCAGTTATAAAGAGTAATGAAATGTATTAATGTCCTTTCAATATACTTTTTACAAACCGAGAAATCATTTTGGAAATTCAAATAGGAAAGTCTGCTGGGTTAAATAATTAAATAATATTTAATTGTCATAAAGCTATGAAAAAGTTGCTTGAACGAACACCATTTAATTAATTTATCAGCTTTACCCACTACTAAAAGTAATCCTTATTAAAAGAATGCCTGATTTGTTTAAAATGCAAAAGATAAATATTTTATTATCAGTTCGATTCGTCAATGCCTCAAGTTTGTTAAATTGTGCAAAGATCTTACTTTAGTGGTTATTTAAATATACAATATGCATCAGAATTACTGTTTGATACTTAAAGTGCAAAACAGTATTGTCAAGATTTTAGGTTAGAATCGGGCTTGTGATTGTAACCTAAAATCTTGATAATATTGTTACATATATTAATATTTAAATAACAAATAAAGTAAGACTTTTCATGTAAATAATTTCAACTTAGAAGTTGGATTCAACTTTTTTACTATTTTTAACTTTTTTGCTGTAGAATATAAACTTTTTTACTATTTTTAAACTTTTTTACTGTAGAATATATGGTATTCCATATATTTTACAGTAAAAAAGTTGAAAAACTCATTCTAAACGTTACTTTACATCTTAAAAAGTGTATTATTGAGTAAAGATATATGCATTTTTTTCTTTAGTCAATAGAAAGTAATTATTTTTTTGATACCTTAATTACCTAGAAATTCACAAATTTTTGATACCAACAAAGTCACAAATATCGCAAATATAAAAACAGAAATATCGTACAATATATTATTTATACAAATTTAATTCGTTGTAGAAAAAATTATCAAATAGGATGACTAGTGGATTGAAACTATTCAACAACATATTGCAAGTCAGTAGATTATTAATTAGGAAAATGAGTCTGCTTACTTTCCATATCAAAGTATTTTAAAACTAATAAAATCTCATCGTACTATAAGCTTTTTTAAATGTCTACTTATAAAAGGATTTGCTCATATTTATTATGACAAGGATTAAACAGCACATAACTAAAATATACGAGAGAAAAGTGAAACGAACTCTAAAAAAATCTTTGTAAAATTGTTCATAAATTATTTCAGTAATCAACAAGTATTATTCACAAATATATTTGAATAAATGCTCTTTATTCTAAAGCATTTATCCTTTTATTAAAATGATAAAAACAAACCATGATCTCGTAATTATTCAAACTGAATTACTGATTTATGAATTAAAATTTTTTAATTCGGAAAATATAAAAATCTATCAAGCGTAAATTATTTTTTTGAATAGTTTAAGTCTAAAATTTCTGATAAATAAATAGACAACCTGAAATGCTTTCAATATTTTTATATCAATCTGAAAAAATTGAGGTTTTAGATATGAATTATAGGTTTTGAATAATGAATTATGTATAAAAGAATTTAAAAAATAAGCATAAAATCTCTATAACAGTCATTAATTGTTGGGAAAAATCATGGATTATGGGCAAATTTTCAACGAAAATTGCTATGTTTTTTTTTACTTCAGAATCTTTGGCGCTTGGCAGCTCCATCAGCATAATCACTTAAAACATTTGCACACACATTGATATGCAAAAAAAAGAAGAATTGTAGCAGTCTAACAAGCACATCAGTAATCAAAACAGCTTCTAATCATATCTATAAAATCATTTTGCTCAGTAGCGACAACAATTCACAATCATGCATGAGAATCTTAGCAGACATGCCTAGTACCCAAAATCAGAACTAGTGATTCCCTGAGAACAATATTAAAAAAAATTTGGCTTGCTAACGCCCTATCTCATTTTGATACTTCACCTAAACTGGTCCCATCCAAAGACAAGGCAAGTGTCAGTTTGAATTGCACTTATCACTATAAGTACAGCTTCTACTCTTGTTGATTTTGAACAGGACGAAACCAGAGACTTAGAGTGCTTCTTCATGTAAAATTTATAATGACTACCAGATTAGGAGTTTGATTTATTTGAACCTCTTGCAGTGCCAAAAATAAGAACTGGCATACAATCATACAATATTTATGTCGACCTACAAAATAAATAACTCAGCAACTCAACCCATACTGAGCGCAGACCTATAATGGATTAATGACTTAAACCTAAACCCAAAAGTCATGTAGTAAGGCAAGAAGAGTTGGAGTAGGTTATGCAGACATCCACCTACACTCATTAGCATCACTTTTGTGTAGGTGCAGCAGTTAAAAGCTATTATCTGCCTTCTCGCCTACGTGCCTGCCAGTGACATATATAATAATTAGTCATTTCAGAGCTTCCCCCGCACAAGCCCTAGTTTTTTACACTTTGCCAAAGAGGAAACGAGCCTGGATGACGTATACTTTCACTTGACGTCACTTTGCAGTTAAGTAAGCAGTCATTCATTGCACTATGACACATGGTGGGAAAGCAAAACTGAACTTAGTCATTTCTTCATGTCTAGTCTTGCTTAGCCTAGCCTAGAAATGGGCACTAGAAAGTGAACTTTTCCCATTCAACACTTTGAAAATTGTACTTAATTTATGCAACTTTTATTTGAACTTAAACTAACTAAAAAAATATTGCACAATTCTCAATTTTTTTGGCAAGTCAGATATTGACAAACTAAATAATCTTCTCTCTGTCTTTTGAGGAATCATTATAATATGTGAAAGTTTGTTAAATTGAAACTCGGAATAGATTCAGAAAGATTAAATTGTTCGTAATAATTTATAATAATAATTTTCTTTTTTTTATTACTTTGTTATGCAATAAAGTTCCTTCTTTTATTCTACGGCCTGAAGTTCTGTGGGGTTTAGAATTTCAGGCTAAATTTTTTTTATAAGGGATTTTCTAATAGTAGCAGCAGACAACTATCATTTTTGATCAAACCAGTGCATAGTTTTATGATTTGAAATATCGTAAGTTCATTCACTCTTTTATCCCACAATAAATAATATTCTGTAGTCCTTTTGTAAATTTCAAACAAAATCAAATTAATTCACTTCTTCATAATTTGGAGCGTCTCATTTTGAACAATTGATTTACTGCCGAAAATAGACGTAAGCATTTTTTTCCCCGTCAGACCTTTATCCAGTTGAGTTAAAACTTTTATGTTAAATTATTGAAATTTATATAAACTTAATTAGCCTTTCACATTCATTTATGATACCATTTATTAAAAAGGCGAAAATGCAAGACCTTGTAAAATTTTTACCGATAATTTTGATTATATTGAAAAACAAAATTACTCTGTCATCTTATTTTTGTGCTCAAAATCACCTGCTATTTGATTTTAAATAATTTATACACCAGATTCAATGAAAAATTACATTCAAATTTTTTATTCGAATAAAAACTGATAAATGATAATGATTCTGATAGCAAGCCCCATAAAATTTTTTAATACATTTGAAAGAACAAATTTTATCATGTGATAATTGGAAAATCATCGTTATTAGATTTTTGATTATTTTTACTTATTGTTTCACTTAATGAACACAGATCATTAAAAATGTTAGAAGGGACTACACAAGAAATGCAGTAGAAAAAGTTTGCAAATGATGAAAATTTTATTAATATCTATCAGAAAGTGTTGAATGGAAGTTCAGCTACTTGAACCAATTTAGAATTCATTACACACAACAGTTAGTTCTCGTTGCATTATATGAATTTAATATCAATTCAAGGAGATGTAAAAACTTCTAGACATTGTTTTTGACTGATAAATTACAACCAAACGCAAACACCGAAAATATGCTGAAAATTTGAGGTCTGATCGGTTAACAAATGCCAAAAGATTGATTTATTAAAAATTTCAAGAACCGAAATTCGAAATCTCCGTAAAAGACTCATAAAAATTCCCAAAGTTAGATATGATAATATGAAACCAACCAACGCAACGATCGTAGAAACAAGCCTTATTTAATTAGTGCCTCGACCTAAACAGTCATTCGCTAGAAAGTGCCAAATTGATAGGTATTTTGACTAAATCCAATAAAAAATTGAATTTGTGATTACTGTTGTATTTTTTGAATTATAGCATTCTGTTATCATTATTTTTTTGCAATTTTATCGTAAATTTGAGCATGTTTTGCCTGTGTTTGCTGATTGATTCTGTACTTCATGCCCACAGTTGTACTTTCAAGTTCTGATCGCAGTTCTTTATTGCTTTTTTTGGTAATCAATTTTTGAGTTTCTGTGTTTCGTTTTGCTTTTTCTAAAAGCTGTAATTGTACTGATTCAAATTGTAAGCATACATTATTTGTATTTTTCGATCAGCCTTGTAATTTGTGGCTACAATTGCAAGTTTGAAATTCGTCCACAATTTTTTCTAGTTTACTAACCCTTACAACTGCTTCTTACTCATCATGATTCCTGCACTACCGAAAGTCATTGCATTACTATCATTACATTCACTGTACACAACGAATTACCATCACTGATCACTACTGCTTACTCCACTATCAATTCTCACGAATACCATAAGCATGCCTTGACATACTACTAACTACTGTTATTGCTATTACTTACTAATATTCACCTTACTGTTCTTGCTACTGTCATTATTTAGTTACGACTAAGAAGCGCTATCAGAAATCACTAATAGCTGATAGTAGTTAGTAGTTAGTGGCTAGTTGCAGGTGGTTATTAGTTGAAAGCTACTGATTGCTGCCACAATACTACTTATTACTTTATTACTTATTATTTATTATTGTTGATTACATCCTAGCTTACTATCAGCACTGCCAATTACTACTAATACTACTAATAACTACTACGACCACCACCTACAGCTAGTTGTTTATTCGCTGCTACTGCTTCATATCCTTACTGTCATTTTACTAATTATGACGTATTCTAACTAGTACTGTTAATCATATGATTACTTATTAGTGCTACCAAATTTATTGTTATTTACTGGCTGTTAGAGCAAGTATTACTCACTAAGTTCAGTTTTAGATCGTCAATATACACTTCCTAGTAAGCAATGTTTTTTTGTCTGAAGCAGAATAGAAGTAAAACTTGTGACTTCTAACTCAAATTAGATCTGAATCCTCTGCTTAAATTTCTTCACTTACTGTACTAATTTTCCTTATAAAATCACAAGTTTAGATCTTTTGAATTATTACACTTATTCAACTTTATTTAAATAAATAAAAACAGAAAATCACAATGAAATCGAAAAAGCATTACATGCCAACTCAATCTTATGCAACAGTTACCGATATCTGTTAAGATCACAAGCGTAAGTCTTCTGAAACTGAATATAAATACTGCTTAAAGGCATTTCTGTCCTTTGTTTCTTCATTAACGCGCTAAAAAAATCCACTGTCCGCGAAAAATTGTCATAAAAGAATGGAATGACACATATTGCCATCAAAAAAGCTAACATCATCAATCTCGACAACTTTCATGAATAACACAGCTACCTGAGAGGTGGCAATTTACTTGTTATGGAAGCTTAATTAATTAATAATCATACTTTTTGTATAATAAATTTAGATGACTTTAATTTGACTGCGTTTTGTGAAGCAGCAAATTTTCAAGATTTTGAACAGAAAATAATGAAGGTTGCACAAAATTTCACTCATTTAAATGTCAGCAATATGCCACGAAGTTGGTGTTCAAACAGTGTACCAGACAATCAAGTTGCTACGACAATACTAGTGAAAGCTGCAAGATTGATATAGTAATAAACCATGCAGTCAATCAATCAAGTGCTACACAAAGGATAAGTAAATTTGATTCCAAAATATTTGATTACTTTCACTCTTTAGCGAACAGCTCGAATAAAACTGTCTTCTGATATTTTTTAATGTCACACCACGTAGTGGTGTGACATTAAAAAAGCGTTCGATTCAGTTAATCACGAATACTTGATTAATTGCATTGAAAGGTTAACATGCCATCGTGGACCAGCAGGTTTCTAAAAAGCATCACCTCCAGATGATCGGTTACATTGAAAAGCAATGTAGAAATAATCATGGGAAAAAAATAGAGCGAGAAATTTTCCAAGGTATTAGCCTTTCTCCACTGCTATTCGTCCTGTGCATGGACTCGTTGAGCCATCGACTCAATATAAGGTACCTAGGGTTGTGGTTCCAACTGATCAAAGAATGCACATTACGAATCATCTGCTGTTTGTGGATGATATCAAAATCTTTGCGACTGATGAGGATATCAGAAATCTATGGCAGCAGAAGTTGAAAAATTTTTTGATGTGGTAGGATTCGAAGTAAATTCAGCAAAGTCAGCTACTAATACCGAGGTATGCATGATAAAGGGGCGCTATTGGAAGGAACTCAAGGGTATAAGTACCTTGAAATAGTAAAAGACAGGACTAGTGCTTCTACCCGTGACTGCTACGATAAAGTTTATGCAGAGATTTTAGTGAGAATTAAGCGGTTAGCCAAAACTGCACTTAATGGCAAGAACTTTATCAAGGCTGTGAATGAGCATGGCATAAGCCTAATAAATTATTAGGTTGCGTTGCTCAAGCTGGAGCCGGAAGTTTTCAGGGCTATAGGCCACGATATCAGACAGCTACTAATCAAATACAGAATTCACAAGCAACCTGCATGCTTGGAAGAACTGCACCTGCCAAGGGGCAAGCTAGGACGTGGACTTCATAATGTTGAGCTTATGCTTCTCCAACTACATAATGTTCTTGTAGATACAGCACCCCCTTGTACCAGAAGGGCAGCGACTCTGAAGCAGGAGAAAGCTCATCACACGTACTTGGCAATTATTGTACCCATTCTAAAGTCTAAGCACAACCTCGCAGAAAATCCTACCGTTTAAAACGTAGTACCAGCCCAGAAAGCGTTCTTGTATAGCGAAATAGAAAAGAAAACCCACCATGCAAAGCTATACAAGATGCGGACGAACAAAATCTCGTCCATAGTTGATTTAACAAAATGGCTTCGATACGGAAACATTACCCCACAAGATGAGGCACGATACTGTTATCTCCCAGATAGAAATATGTTTTGAGGTGAGAAAGTTATGTGCCACATTGTGGAGAACGGTGGACCATCTGGCAACTCAGAGCGAAAAAATGTTACATCACGACTATACTAGAAGACACAAAGAGGTCCTACGATGCATTAACTTGGACTCTGCAAGAAGTATGGTCTGGAAGCATTCCCGCGCTTGCGAAGCCATTCTTTTCAGGAGGTCGTCGCGAATGAGAACGTTGAGATCGGAGTCGATGAGGCGAGTGAGAACTGCATTCAGAATAAAAGCGGATCGACCGAATATCATGATACACGATAAGAAGCGACATGAAGTAATCCTGATTGAGGTTGGCATCACTAGTCAGGACATCGAATATTGCGAAAATAGAGCATTAGTTTTGTTTATAAAAATGTAAGATATTCTTCTGATTCATTCTTGAAATTGATATCGGTGTTTGATATTTGCGATCAAAAGAGAAGGTTACCTGAGCAAAGTGTCTATAATTTAAGTAATAATATTATTGGGTCAAATATAAACCATGACTAGCTGAAGAAATTGCTTCAACTGTATGCTGTACAAATTGCAGCAAAGAGGGCAGTTAAATTGGAAAATGTTAAAAACCACTGAAACATACTTGTAAAGAATATAAACTCTTCCATTACGAAGAAATGGCTCACATAATTAGCGTTTATAACATATTCAGATTCTTTGCAATAGTTCTCAACTGAATAAGTGCCTCCATTGTGATTATGTTAAATTGTGGCTGAAAACAAATATACAATCAACTTTTCGGTAATTGTTTAATCAAATTAGCTTTGTCATTATAGAAATTTGCCAGAGGATATTGCATAATAAACAATGATACAAATAAATATTTTGTCTGATAATGCATGTTTGTTTTCATCAAAAAATAAATGTAAGTCACTTCAAAATATTTTCAAAATGATCGGAATTCGATACTGACTGACTTGAATAATGAAAAATAAATTTCTGGTTTGTACTCCTATTTCTGTCACATCTTAATCAGTAATAGAGATACCAAGTTGCTAAAAGTACCATCAGAAGGTTTGTTTTCAAGTCAAACCTATTTTAATTAAAATGCATAAATGTAATATGCAGAATTAGTCTTGCTCAAATGTGACAAATTTTGCAGAACTATTCTAGCACAAATGTGAAGAATTTTGCAGAAGCTGCTATATTTTCATACTGCCAAATATCACGAATTTGATGATATAAAATTGTTCAAAAATGATTTTCAAATATCAGTCGTAATATGCATTTCCATTATTATCATTTATCAGTCTTTTGTAGATATTATACTAAAACTTTTGCAGCGAACGGACGATCTTCTGGAAGATATGCTAAGACGGTTTCGTCACGATGATTTAAACGTCTGGTTCATTTTTGAGCAACATTTGCTGCAATCAGAATGACTTGAGAAAGCACGAAGTTTGATGAAGAAAGCAATTACTAGTTTGCCCAAGAAATATCGTATGCTCAAATATCATTATCAACTTGTGTCTTAATGCAATGCAATGAGAATATTAATCCAAGAATTCAGACTGAGTATCACTGATTGATACAGCAGATGTTGGCTTTGGTAGTTTAGAAATATGTATTAAAGTCGTGGTATGCGTCTCAAAAATTTAAAATGGTAGCAATGGTTTTGAAAGATTTCATGTTGGATCCATGTAATATTTTCTTTACTCAGTTTTTCAGATGTGCTTGTTTTGAGTCGTTTTGCACAACTGGAATTCAAATTTGGTGATATGGAACAGAGCAAAACAATCTTTCAAAATGTTTCAAATTTGTTCCCAAAGAAAACAGATGTGTGGACTGTTTATATTTGATCTATTAACCAAATCTGGAAGAATTCATGCCGCAAGGGATTGCGTGATTTGGCAGAAGAAATCAAATCACTATTTTTAATGTACTAACATTCTGGTTTTACAAAATTTCCATATTTCTACCGGTATGTATGCTTACTTTTTCAAAATCTTACGTCAACAAAATTTTTGCCTGGCTAGAAATGTCAGTAGTTCAGAAAATTTTACGATATTTGTTGGCCATTCCGTTAGCAATAACTGGTAATGAACTTGATGCTTTAATTCACTATCGTTTCTGAGCGGTTCAGAAGGAACTTCACAACGACCACTAGCTATAACAAATCACAAAAATTTCTTAAAATTATATATTTTTGACATATTAATCTTTATTTTCGATTATTTTTAGT